>QBDW01000605.1:0-11702 GCA_003261595.1 Maconellicoccus hirsutus | reverse complement strand
TTTGAAATTAATTACGAATCCTTATTACCGAAAAATTCCAACACCTTCGATTTTTTTTTTGGTAAATTTTTATCACATCAAAACACATAATCACTTGTAGCTTCACCTAAACAATTCCTAAAGAGCCGGCTCTTCGGCCAAGTGAAGGTTGTATTTTTGTGTACAAGGTCCATGCATCGTCGATAGATAGCCACAACAACCAACGGAGTTATAAACGTTGTGACAATTCACCCCTGTGACATTTCCCCCCGAGCTCCCCTACATATTTTAGCGTTCGTATAATCTAACTCGCTGGGAATCTTACGTTTGAGGTTTTCACAAAAAAACCCTTCGCCCTTTTTTCCCCGTTCTAAATAAAAAATAACGAAAAAAATGAAAATCACGCCGAAGTATGATTTATAACCTCGCGTTAAAATTATCAAACGATAATTACTCGCCGGCGGCGGCGAAACCGTTGGGCAAAAAATTACTCCAAGTGTAAAAGTAAACACACCCAAGCGCGTTCAAACGACACGACTACGACGACGGGTAAACAATATAAAAAGCTCGACTTGTCCATTTTTATCGCAACTCCGGCGGCAAAAAAATCAACTCCAAGCAAGAAGCTATAAAAAAAGTAGCTGTCGAGAGTAATAATATCCGGTGAAAATTTTCGTTATTTTTTATCAACGTTAAATATTAGTCGAACTTGTTCCTCTTTTTTTGCCAGTTGAAAATTTTCTCATGCAGAAAATGAAAAAATTTCAAAGTACCTTTGTACTTTTTTCTCGCCAAAGTTGTTTTTCGACTAATGAAATTATCAAGTTGCTAAGCGAAGAGCCGCCTGTGCCGGAAACTTCGACGTGAAGTTAACTTTTCATCTATTTTCCATCGTTTCGATATGCATAATATGTAAAGTGTCACCTGGCCCGGGCGTTGTATCTGATTTTGTGTTTTTTTTTACACGCTTTACACTTTGGAAAAGCGAAAAATAATCAATTTGGGCAGCTTTCTCGTGAATTTTTGGACATGTAATGGAAGTTGACGTCGATGAAAAAAAAAAGATTTAATAACGTGAAATTTTTTGTTTTGATTTTTCACTCAGGTTTTTTGAAATTTTTTGTAGAACGGATTTCTCGACAAACCTCAATTCCTTTTTTTATTAGAAAAAAAAAGTTTTCTGAACGTTTTTCTACAACTTTATTGTTTCAAAGTAAAACGACGCAGTAGAATTTTCTTCGCGACTCAATCGTAACGAAAGAACAAACGATGCGTAGATTGACTTCCAGAAGGTTGGAAAACTTGGCTGTAGCTTTTTTCGAATCAATCAAAAGATAGAAAATAGAGTGATACGAGTATAGAGGAAAAAAAATCGCCGAGAAAATTACGCGATATTGGGTCCCTTATGTAAACGAAATTCGATTACACGATATTCGGAAAATTTATATCGCGTAAATGCTTTCGTAACATTTGTCGGGAAAAGTTTTTATTTTAAACGAATCGCACTCGTGTGCAAAATCAAGGTTGCGCGTATTAGTCGTAAACGCGCCATAACAAACATCCACAAGCGTTCATCTGGAAGACATTAACGTCTTCAATTTGACATACGCGTTTAAAGACAATAAAAACTTTTCGTCGGCTGGGAGTACATCGAAAATGGCCGGATTTTTTAGCACATGTAACAAACTCTGTTTAAAGCCGCCATCTTTGCTACAATCAGTTTTATCCCCCTTGTAATATTTTGCTGGTGTCGGCGCAATGTTCCAACTGAGACCAACTATCATTGCCACCGTAACTGGTTTTATCCCCACTCAACGTCGATTGCCGATGTCAGTCGTCAGCCTGTCGTTTCGATTCAGACCGACTGCTATTGTTGCTATAACCAGTTTTTCCCCCTCTCAACGTCGACAACCGATGTCGGTCCTGCGCTACAAAAAATACGAGATAGATGGCGCAACAGGTCCTCTTTCTGCTTTATTGTAACTTTATACTGAGAGCGCTTCTTGCGCTTTTCTCTGAACTAGTTGTATTTTTAATCGTTAGTCTTGAAATAGATGTAAAAAAAAAAAAGAAAATCTGGTTAAAAGAAAAAAACGCCATTTGTTCTATACCTGAAACGATACGAATAAATCATTCGACCAAAATTGAAAAGCTTTTTATAAATGGTACATAAAAATATTATTTTCAATCCGCTGACGGTACTTTTTTTCAAGCCACGTGAAAAGTACATTTACAGCGATTCGCCGAGTCCCCAGGCCCTCCGAAACGGGTAATTATTAGCTTAAAAGTTGAAAAGGGCGGAAGGTGAAATTAATGAAGATACACGATCTCGGTCGTCGCGATTCGCGTGAAATATGGCCAACTCGACGCAAAAACGAACAATGACTTTGAAACAACACAAGCGACGTTAAGAATTAACTATGCATTACTCCGGAGACAAATAAAGTATTATGAATGTCGGCTACACGACGAAAATAATCTCATTAAAACTTCAAAGCTCGTCGAATGGTTGCGGCATTTTTGCGTTGAGTATTTTCGATTAAACATTTATCGCGTTCGAGAAACGCGCATGGGAAAACACGAAACGCAATCTGTTTACATCGGCGTGATTTATTAAGTAATCCATTAAATTTCGTTTTGATTGGACATAGTCTGCGAAGCCTCGAGCGCTTTTTCTATTCTTGCCAGTTTCATAAAGAGAAACCGCTCGAAAGTGTAGTTTAATTGAGTTTGATATTTATTCGAGGAAAATTTCTCGCCTGTGTTCGAGTTTTCTTTTAAACGTAAAACGTCTCTTTTCTTTTCCATCTTCGTCGTGAGATGGTGTGCGGTTCTATTTTGGTGTTGAATTAAGGGCTCAGATTTACGTCATCGATGGAGGCGCTATTAATCAGTGAGACGGAATTAGCTGACGTTACGAATTGACCTTTCTTTTTTTCGTTTTTTGTTTGATTTTTTGCTGAAAATAATTTGGTGGATTTATCGTGATATCTCTACGAGCTCTCGTTGGTTTAATTGTTTTTATTCCGTTGTATTAATATTCGATTAAAGCCCTAAGTAAGTCATACCTACAAATTTCACCAATTTTTGGCATTTTTACAGCGAAGGAGTTCCTAATGGAATATCTTTATTTTCAAGAATTTCGTCAAATTTTGAACATAGTAAATTTCCAGTAATTATCGTTAATATACATAGAAAGTTAATGATGAGTTACCGAAAAACCGTAAATTCATGGTAAATCATCATCGGTTACTAACTAAAAATCAACAGTAAATTACCGTTAATAGGTGGTAAAATACACGGAATGACCGTAAATTACTGCAAATTATGTTTATATCATTGTAAATTACAGAAATTGACGGTAAATTACCGTAAATTATCACAAATTACCAATAACTTATCGGTAAATTACCTATAAATTACCGGTAAATTACCTCAAATTACTGATAGATTACCACAAATACCGAATTACTGTAACTTGATTGTATCATAAAACGACCTTTACAACAATTTTGCCATCATTCGCCCTTCTATAATAACGGTAATTTACCTCAATTGCCATAAGCTTCTGATTTAGATCTCATCCTGAAGGTCGAGAAGATTTTTGTAACATCAATTACGATCGAGAGTTATTACAAATGGAAAAAGAAGGAGTGTGCGGTAGCGAGCATTACAAAGCAATGGGTCGGGAGTTTGGGGGTTTATAAAATTGAGCAATTTTTTAATATAGAATTCCTAAACATACTCTTGTTTGTCTTACAGAGCGATATTCTAAAATTCTAATTTTCCTGAGCAGTCATAAAGATTTTAATGCTTTTCCTGCATAAATTGGTTATGCAACTCACTTTACCCGAGTTCCGTCTTAAGCACCCCTTCATAGCATGTAGAATATACAACTCTTCATACCTCAATGTAATTTGGTTTGTCATTCGCATACTTTACCCCTTCAATTTTTGGGAGCTACAAAAGCACGGACTCGTATATTTTTATTGGTTCCAGCGAATTTTCAACATCAAAGTCTACTGGTCAAATATTGTAATTTTTTTTGCAATTTGGAGACGGTTTGTTCGGTTTGGATTGATTTGAAGTTTCAGAATACTTTTGCATTTTAAAAAAGTATGCTATTACGGTATGTAAATATTCCGTGCTTTTTTTTTTGTTGGCTAAATCTCGAAAATTTTGCATATCCAACATGAATCTGCCACGATCGCTACAGAGCATATGTAAATATAAAGATCAAAGCTTCGCGTACACGTATATCGTCTACGTCGCAGCATCGAAGCGTCGGAGCGATAAATGCGAAGTAATTTTTACGCTACCGAATGCTCGACATATCAACAAAATAAGAGCCAACTTTGTACGCGATTACGTCAACTTTAACCACACAAATACTCGACATCTTGGAACTTAGGAGTAAACTTCGCACAAAGAAAATGCACGTCGCAAATGAAATTTCGAAATACCTAAAGGGTAAACTTGACAATCAGCTAACTATTTGGAAGTTACTTCGTACTGTAAACACAGCAACGTAGAAAAATCTGATTACGTTATTAGTACAAATAATCCAGCATCCCGGCCTGTGGTTAAAGGCGCTTCGCTATCGACGACGAAGTACTTGGCTGAGAAGTACGGCAGAGAGGGAGACGCGAAAAAACTCGGCCTTTTTTATTTCGTAGATAACGTACTCCGCGGTGGAAATCACGTCACCCACGGCTTCGCCGTTTCGCAAAGATAAACGAAAAGTACATGAAAGAGACTTCGGTTCGTCTCGTTTGCAGAAATTTTTTTGCCAACTTCGTCTCGTGTCGTCGCGAAGACGCGCTTTTTTCGAATACGTAATCTAAAATTTGTACAAGTTTTTTCGAATTCTTTGTGATTTTCTCGTTTCGATATACCAACTCCGGCGAGAGGATTTATTCGACGAAGCGAACCAAGAAATCAAAAAATATCGAAAACGATAAAAACTTTTATTTAATTTCTCTACCGGTGACGTTTCCTTGATAACTATTTCGTTGGAAGTTTGATAAGTTACGAGAAAATAAACCCCGCAGCCGAGACCAATCTCGATTCGTGAAGAAAAAGGCGTACTTCGTCGCAAGATTTATTAATCGAGACAGCCAAAGCTGCGCAATTTTACAATTTTCGTCAATACCGAAAGATAAGAAATGAAATGGTGCCGCGGTACGATTCAGCTCGCAGAAATAGTCGCGAGATTTGAAATGACGGTATTTTGACATGCTCGATAAAGACCGAAGGATGCTGGGTGAAATATTTACGAATTTTTTCGAGATTTTTGCAATCGTTGGAGGTGATTTTTTGAAGACGGTGTTGCTGTGAGTGCTGATCGCAACAGTCGCCTGATAGATGGTTGTGCTGCAACCCAAACCGCTTGCGTGTCTTTTGGATTGTGGGATTGTCTTGTCTGCATAGATGAATAATTCAATAAAAATGATAAATATTTCAAAATTTGAAACCAGTTTTTTTCTTTAATTTGTCATTTACATCCTTGAATATTGATCTAATACAAAAATCATCCACACTTGAATAATCTAGATAAAATTCTCCTTCTCCCGGAAGAAGCCCCATATTTCTGTCTATTTTAGTAATCAAAGTACATATAATTATTCAAAATCGGCAAACGAAATTGAAAAGAAAATTTTAAAATAGTATACCACTGCCCCTGTGGCCCGTAGGTTAGGCAATCATGCATACATCGACTCAGTTTATGTTGCATAGTTTTTGGGTTGAAGGCCTTACTTCTACCCCGGAACACCCTGCGTGTATTACAAATACGCGAAAAAAATCCTAACCATTATAGTTGAATTTTGCCCCTTCGAATTTCAAAACTAGCAATCCTTCGTACATTCCGGTTATTCGAGTTGCAGGGCGATCAAATAAAAGGCATAGAAATGACGTAAAAACACGCGGTATTTAGGCTCCGTCGAATTGAAGAAATCATGAAAAATATTTCCCAAGTGGAAAAATGTGTTTTTCGAATCTTTGATAATGGAACTCGTGTAGATGAAGAATTTCGCCGACAAAAAGGGGATTTTCTTATCTTTTGGAAGTATTGAAAGGCTCTGCGGAATGTAGCGCGATGCTGGCCCAAATGCAAAAGGTAATTTCGAACATAAAACACGCATTCCTTGAAGGTAGAATTTTTTAGTAGCCTTTAAAGCGCACGTTACTTTTTCACCTAATCCTATTTTGTTGAAAATCCCAACTCGATGACGGAGCTTTCTAATAATCGTAAACAAAAAAGATTTCGAAATTTAATCAAAATAAGAAACGTTGCTGGATGTATATCGCGTAAGGAAAAAGGTCTCGGTTCGCTATCAGCGATCGAGACACCAAAGAAAAGCGTTACCTTTTGCAAAATCACCCCTACCGCTTATCATTCGATATAATATGATTAAGAATACATCGAGCTTCGTACTATAAATTCGCGTTTTAATATTACACAAGCTTACAAGGTAGATTGGCTTCGTTGAAGCTTTTAAAAACCATCACAAAGACTTCGGGAAGCGGCCAATGCTTCGCGTTTTTTTGCCTTTTTTTTCTCCTTTCGAGGGCGAGAAACTCTATCGCGGAATATTTTCACGTTCTTTTTCCAAAGGCGCGGCTTATTTAAAAATTAGCGCGAGTTCGAAACCTAAAAGAATTTAATTAGTTAATAGTAGAGTACTAATGTATGTTCTGGCGCACTCAGGTTTTTCTCAAATTTTACTTCATTTTTCATCATTGTAAAATTTCCATATTTTTAAATTGTTTATTTTACTAATTTTTAAGAAAATATACATCATTTTTTACTTAATGTTTCATTTAAACAGTTTCAAAAATTCTAAATTTTTGTATCCAACTTGTATCCATTTAGCTACATTTTCTTATGTTTTTCCAAGATTTTTCTAAAGAATTCACTTTATGATACCATCAAAGATGTTAACGCCTATTGGTGATATCAGATATATAATGTACGTATATTTTCTTAAAAATTAGTAAAATAAACAATTTAAAAATATGGAAATTTTACAATGATGAAAAATGAAGTAAAATTTGAGAAAAACCTGAGTGCGCCAGAACATACATTAGTACTCTACTGTTAATGAACAAGCACGGCAAAGGGTGCGGAAAATGGCTTGCGGAAAGTTCAGCGCCGCCGTTCGTAACGCTACGTTTTTCGGCACAATTTACCAAGAATTCCGATTAAAATTCAAACCTTGTAACTGCGACAAGCAAAATCAACGCTAAATACGTAGTTAGGTACCTAGACGAGGTAACTTTTATAAATATTTTCGAAATTAACTCGGCCAGGGTTTTTTTTTTGAATTGCGAATGTACGAAGGCGGACCTCGTTTTACCGACCTTTCGTCAAAAAGTCGAGTAATAAGCCACGATTGTAGGAGTGACGGTGGAGCATTTTTTTTCACGTTTCACGAGTGTAGGAATCACGTATGTACCATTGGTTCAAATCCAGGGTTCCTAATTACACGCTTTGGCACATTTTCCTCGAAATTGTACCGTGAAAGTTTAAGGAAAATTGGGCTTTTGTATTGTTTAAATAAAAAAATTCGATGATAATTTTTGTTTCGATATCAGAATTTTTTTAGCTCGGGCACATGCTGACACCTCCTAGAAACCACTTGTAGACGCCATATTTTGGGCTAAATCGAAGCATACATTTTTTTTTTGTTAAAATATTTTTTAACGTGTTGAGAAAATTAGTAAGAAGGAAAAACTTTACGAGCGATGCGCCGAAAAAATGAATAGTTTTCGCGTGAAAAAATTTTGAAGAATCGCGGACGTTGGCCCGTCATGGTGATACGTCCCACCGCGTGCTAGCGGCAGACACATTCTTTGGTACGAAGTACGAACGTCCGTAGGCATTAATCTGCCGCTAGTACGTAGTGGTAGGTATCAACTAGACGGACCTACGTTCGCGATTAAATTTTTTTTTACGCGAAAACTATTGATTTTTTCGTTACACCACAAATGAAGTTTTTTTTTGTTAATGTCTCGTATACGTGAAAAAATGTTTTAACGAAAAGAATAATTTATCCTTCGATTTAGTCCTAAAAAAGTGGCGCCTAAAAGTTATTTTTAGAGGGTCTTTCTATGTGCCCAACCTTAAAAAATTCTGATTTTCTACATCAATACAAAATATTCGGGCCTATACAGTTTTATTGCGTTGTCACCTCATTTTTGAGAAGGTTAGGGCTCCGATTGAAAATTCTGAAACGCGTTTAGGAGGTTTTAAAGTGATATATAAATCCGAAAAAACATTTATTATTCTAATAGATTATTAGATTCACCAAAATTGCGATTCATTCGGTTGAAAATTTGCCAAAATAGAGATTACGCTAAACCACATTTGTGGGGCTCACACCTTTCCCAGGACGATCGGAAGCTTGAGATGGTTTCCGATAGATTTTTCCATCCTGTTTCATCGATTTGGTGAATTCGTCAATTTGCATTACCGATGCTTGAATGCAGTTCGGTTGTAACCCGTGGAAATGTAATTTTGCAAATTACACAAAGTGACGTCTATGTACTTGTGTAAAGCTTTTCAGAAGAATTTCTCAAGTGCGTACAAACGAAGCGATGTATCATACGTTCCGAGTACACCTTTTAATCCGGCCAGATAAACTACTCGAATAAAATGTAATCGTCAATTCAAATAAAAGATAATTAAGTTTGATTGTCACGATACATGACAATATTAATCGATTTATTGTATTGTTCACGTTTACGTACTTACTCGACATGTACACGGTTTTCGAGTTACACGACGATAATTTTGAGAAAATTGAAAACGTATCTCGTCTGCACGTTTGTACTAGTAACATACTCGTACGTATCAATTTGTATCTTTCGATTGAAAAAGGGGGCCGTCGTAGACGTGATTTTTACGACGTTTCGGCTCCATCGGGCCCGTTGTGGATTACAGAAGCTAAAGGAATAAAGGGCGAAGGCATAAACGCACGAGATTTCTCCTCGAGTAATTCCACGTCCCGAGCTCCCGACACCATCGAGCTTATTAAAGCCGTCGCGTCGGGAAATATTTCAAACGAAGCAGAAAATTGTAAATTCGGGATTGGTTTTCGATTGATCGAGCTTCAGCGTTTGTCGCACGAAGATAACGTGACGGCGTAAGGCGGGTGGGGCGCTTGTATAATTAATTAATTAATTAATATAATTTACCCATAAGTCGCTATCTGTACACGGTACATAAAACTTGCTAACTTTAATAAATTTAAAGCTTTGAAATATCAGCTTATACCGCAACGTGTTAAAGAATTAAGCTTCGGTACGAATAGTCTAGTTGCCTAGTTTGGGTACGTTGCCAAAATTATTAGACCGAAAGGTTCGATTAAAAATTGACAATTTTTCGCAACGGACTTTGCAACGCGTGCGAAATGTTAATTTAATTAATCCAGCGATTTATTTATTCGTCGCACGTGTGTAGAGTGAAGAGGCGAAATGTGCGATCTTGATTTCTTTATTTACTTTCGTGTTTTCATTATATTTCCTCATTAAAAGTATTTTTTTTCGATAACGTTATCAATTAATCCCCTTGTGTCAGGTGCGGG
The DNA here is from genome assembly GCA_003261595.1 of Maconellicoccus hirsutus. Classification (NCBI taxonomy): domain Eukaryota; kingdom Metazoa; phylum Arthropoda; class Insecta; order Hemiptera; family Pseudococcidae; genus Maconellicoccus; species Maconellicoccus hirsutus. The sequence continues at coordinate 2,136 of QBDW01000605.1, read as the reverse complement.
TACTTGATGTATATAAATGTAATTAACTATTTATAACCTATCAAAATATAAAATTATCAATGAAATTGAATCGCAGACGTGTCGAAGTGCGTGAAATTCGGTTCCGGCATTTTATTACGATTTTAGATCAGTTCCGTTTAAATCGAGTTCTATTTTACTGTTTTCTCGAGAGTTTTTTTTTTTAACTAATCGACGTTATTTAATTAGAAAAAAAAGCGAGAAACAAAAAAAAATTGAATTTTCGATGTTAAAATTTTCGACTATAAAAAATTCCTGTATGAAGTTGCGAAAATAGTCGAGTTAATAGAACTTTTCGATTATTACGAGATGAAAATTAAAATAAATAAAATTCAATTTGCATATTTATTCGAGTAACAACGTTGACGAAATTACATTAACAAAGATAATAATTGAATTTAAGAAACATTTAGTTTAACGTCCGTTTTTATTATTTTTATCTTTGTGTTTTGCAAATTAAACAAAGTGAGAAATGCTGCGAAAATTGCTGAAATATTTTTCCGGATTTTTTTTTCGGTTTTGTTATTTGATCAACACGCAGTTGAAAAAGTTGAATGGGTTTATTTTGTATCGCAAAGCTTCTGAAATACTCGTTCTTATCGAGATTTATCATCTTTATTTATTATCGTCATTACGTGTTATTTCATTTTGTACCAATCTAAATTAAAATTATTTTTTTTTGTTTTTTAGGTTATTACAAACATGTTTGTCAATGTGCAGAGCATACAGTTTATGTGTATTTATGAACTATTCGGATGTGATAATGAATTGGATGAGGAGAACGTGATTTTGGTGAGTGTTTTTGGTTCTTAGTTTTGGATTAATATGATTTACCATGGCAGCTCTAAAATGAGTAACGAATCATTTAAGGTTTGCATTGACCTAGGATCATTCCAGCGCTTTTAGTGTTCTGCAAATACTATTGGCATTTCTCTGTGCTTGTTGTTTATTGCCTCAAAGCCAGTTAAGGACGTCCTTCCCCCCTCTTTTTATTATTTATACGCACCCAGAGGCGTGTTCCGGATCTTTGCTGCCTTGGACCCGGTCACTTCTTATTGCCCTCAACCCCCCTTTCCACCTTAGACCACAGATAACGATTCATCATTATTTCTCAAAAACTTCGCTCAACTCATCTTCCATCGTTGAAAATTCATTTAAAGCGCAATACATTTGCTTAAAATTGAATAAAATTTCTACATGTCGCTGAAATGTGATGAAAAATTTGCTTAAAAACTCTTAATAATCGTCAAAAAAAATTACACATATTGTCAAAATGTTATTGAAATCGTTCAAAGTTGTTCAGTATTTACTCAAAATTGCGTAAAAGTTGTACAAAACAATTAGATTGATGAAAAATTTGCTTGAAATTGCACAAAAATTGTCAAATGTATTTTACAGCAAATATTGAACAACTTAAAAAAATTTCAACACCGTTTTGGCAATTTTTGTGCAGCTTCAAGCAATTTTCAACCAATTTCGATTGATTATAAACTATTTAAACAGCATTTTATCAGTTTTTATGCAATTTCGAGCAAATAGTAATCTATTTTAACAACATTTTGACTATTTTTGTTCAGTTTCTAGTAAACTTTTTATTAATTTAATTGTTTTGTACAACTTTTACGCAATTTTGAACGAATACAGAACAACTTTGAACGATTTCAATAACATTTTGACAATTATGTTTAATTTTTAGACAATTTTAATAAATTTAAACAGAAGTTTGACGATTTTTAAGAATTTTTAAGCAATTTTTTTATTAAATTTGAGCTACGTGTAGAAATTTTATTCAATTTTAAGCAAATGTATTGCGATTTAAAGGAATTTTCAACGATGGAAGATGAGAGAAGTTTTTGAAAAATAATGATAAATCGTTGTCTATGATGCAAAAAGTGGCTTGTTTGGGGCATTTCTGTGAGGCTTGTGGTGTTTTGAGAGAGAACTGTTCGAAATGAAGGTTATTGGAAATGTAAAAAGGAACATGTCTTTTGGAATTTCGTCATAATTTTGCTATACCGCAACGAAAACTATAAAATCTTCACGTCTTCAATTCCACGTAATTTATCTGAAAATTGTATTTCAACATGAGATAGAAATTGCTTTCACATTCTATAGAAG
>QBDW01000603.1:0-26840 GCA_003261595.1 Maconellicoccus hirsutus | reverse complement strand
TGGTAATTCGCCTGAGGTTTGACTGAAAATTCGCTTGGAATTGACTAGGGATTAACTGGAAATTCGCTCAAAATTAACTGAAAAATCCATAGAAATTAACTGGAAATCTGCTTGTGGTTAATTGAAATTTCGCCAGGAATTAGCAGGAAATTGATTTGGAATTAATCAGAAATTCACTGGGAAACAACTGAAAATTCGCTTGGAATTAATTGGTGATTCGCTAGGAATTAATAGGAAATTCACTAGAATCCTACTGCAGATTTGCTTATAATTAACTGGAATTTCGCATGAGATTAATTGGAAATTCGCTTGGAGTTACCTGAAAATTCGCTGGGAATTAACTGAAAATTCACTAGGAATTAACCAGAAACTTACTTGAAATTAGCTTGGAGTTGACTCGTAATTCCTAACGAATTTTTGGTTAATTGCAAGCCAATTTCTAGTTAAATCCAAGTGAATTTCTAGTTGATTCTACCAAGTTTCCACTTACTTTCAAAGCAAATTCTATTATGTCTGGAAATAACATATACCTAATGCTTGTTTAATCCAATTTCATCGGTGATTTCATGGAATCAGTAGTACTGATTCAGTACCATCGCGCGAACGCCTACTTCTTCATGATTGACTTCTAGTAACCAGCTTCAATTCGCAGCTGAAAAATACCTTTCGCGAATTCATTTTGTAAAATAAAATTGACTGGTCCTCACTTATTTCCTCAATATGGGTATCATCTGCATTTTTGTAATTAGATCATTTTCAACAAAAACGTCCTCAACATATTCTCGCGATTTTTTTCCCATTTTTATCATTTTTTTGATTTGATACCCATTTCCAATGTATCATTAGGATTAACACATTTCTATTGAAATTTATGTACCGATAAGTGGTGACAGCTGTTGGAAATTTTTATCTAACGCGCGCCATACACAATGTGAAATTTGAAATGAAATTAACAGATAACCTGAAGCCTGAAGGTTATTTTTTCTTATCTCGTTGAAAATTTCTAACAGTGTTACATTTGAAAATCCTCGATTTTCCATAATCTACCACAAACTAAACAAAACTACATCGATATGAAAAAATGCACAGTGCTGTAAGTGCCTACATGTAAAGCAATCGATACTAATTTACCAACATGATATGTAATTTGATAAATATTTATAAGTACGCCTATAAATTAAATTTTATTTCAATATTATGCGTGTTTAGTCATCTCTTTAGCGAATATCGGAATCTACCGCCTAATTAGTTAATCAGTAATCACCTACATGATTACGTCGTTTATCTTATGAGAAAAAAAACATAAAAGGTGAAATCACGACGTACTACTTATCTCACAAATTCTCAATTATTATAACTTAAGTATCTTGCTCGTATTTTATTTAGGAAAAAAACAAAAAAATCATGTAGTTTGTAGGTATCAGTAGGTAATATACATGATTTTTTAAAGTGAGAAAAAGAACGTTATCGCATTTTTCAAAAGTTTTATCTTTATTGCTCAAGTTAATCTTGAACACGAGAAGAAAATAATTAGCATTATCTTCTACCAAAGATTAAAAGTTCATTAACGAGGAAACAAATTAAATGGCATCTTCTACATGGTTTTTCTTTTTCGAGTTCATTTAACCGCTTCGTCACGCGTGATCGCGATGGATTATTATTTTCATTTTTATTTCTTGTAGACAGAGACACCCTGTATACGCAATACCAGATAATAATAACTTTAGCGTTTGTATTACCTTAGCGTATTATAAACGAAGCCAGGTATATCATTATTTTTTATTTCCTCGACTGGTTTTTTATTTTCTTCAATACTTTTCACGTCAGTGAACAGAGAATTTAGGGTATTTCAACATCACCCCTATTATTAGTATCGCTTGGTATAATCCTTATTTCCTTCCTTTGCCCTCCTCGGCTATTTCAACTTTATCCCCTTCTTCCATAACAACTTCGCGTCGATTCATGGAATTAAGCTATGTAACGTTGCCAGTTTTCCTGTAGCATTCCCTGTTCACCGTGACGTACCCAGTACCCTCCGAACAGCCTTCTGTCCGTATTCCCTCTAGGGTCTTTTTGTATATCAGATAAACCGAATACACTGGTCGGATCTTTCTCTGTCTTATTCCCTCTCTTTCTAGAACTCTTTTTATGCATAGGCTACATGTACCTTTTATAAACTCCCCACTGCGTTCCATGTTATATGACGATTTATGAACGCAGTGGTTCGTAAATGTGCATATTGCAGGATAAGCGTGGATAAAACGAATCTCAAAGCATATTGCCAATTTATCTAAAGGTATTGTATGCATGAAAAACCAGTTTTTTTTAAATGCGAATGTTTCTTAATAGAAAGCTCACGCCTATTATTGAGCGTGTTGTTACGAATATTGAAAATTATCATGTTACTTTATATAGTCTTGTTATTATGAAATATTTATGAATTACACAACTTGTAACCCTTTTATGATTTATGGACGTAAACCATAAAGTACATATTGGCAACGATAAGTGGTATTTTCCATTATCTATACTCCCTACGCATATCGCTGTAATTGATAGTCTTGCCATTTTGTTGGCTTGTCGTCATTTTTATTTATCGCCCCTTGGATAAGTTGTGCGCGTTGTAGGGTATTGTTGATTATCGTCGTCGTGTGTAATTATTGGCGATAGTGATTTTACGTATCCATGATGGATACCTGCTACTTTACAGATGTAAAATGCCACTAGGATATTAATTTCATCTCGTTTGATCGGATCTCTTGATAAAAATTCATGTTGTCGTTAATTATCGTGAAGTTAATCATGGATTTTATCAGTTTTTTTTTTATAGCTATATAACTTAAAATATCGATCACTGTATTTTTCATTTAGACGGAATTAATTTTTTCACGGAATTATAGGTAAATATCAGGTACTTTGAATCGATTTGAATAAATTAGGATATTTCGAAGCCTTGAAACGAGTTATTTTTATAGATTTTTATTAAGGTATTAAAGCTTTTTTTACTTTTTCGTTGCAGTGTTGCTATTCAAGCTATTGAAATGATATTAATTATATTTAATGAATCGCGATGAAATGAGGGTAGGTTTTATTTTGGGTGAATGAAGCTAATAAATTATTAATTCGTGTTACGAGTATATGCGTCGTCGAATTTGGTGAATACTTGAAATTAAAATGTGAAAATTTATTGATCCAAATCGTACATATCTTTTTTAGAAAATTCACGTACCGAGCGATTGGTTATCGGCCATCGGGGAAATAAATAAATGTTTTTTAAAATTAATGGTGCAACTGCGATAAAAAAGTGAGTTGAGTTTTTTATTCAAAAGAAAGAAGTTCAATTCAACATCGTTCAAGTCATAGTAATTTCTACCTTTTCGCTATAAAATAAACAAAAATTATTTTTTGAAGGGAAAAGGGGAAGCAATCAGGAAGCATGAGTTGAATTTATAACGTTTTTATTAATGTGTTAAAAGTAAGGCAAAGTGTAAAAATGTAATATTAAATTTCAACTTTTTCTATTATAACACCGGAATCGCCGGACGCCCCATGGCCGGTTATCTCATATGGACCAATAGATACTCTAGTTTTAGTTCACCGGCATGACACCATCAGCGCCACTATTTTACGAATAAAATATATTTTTGGCTGTAAGCTACCGTTTCCATTTTCTTCATTTTAGAAAATTATGATGTTTTCAGTGTTACAGAGCAGGGCAGAGCAGAAGGTAAGGACGTGTCATATTTTGGAAAATAGAAATAAACAAATCAAACATTAAAAAAAAGAAACAAAACATGCGGCAGTGGCGCTAATTGACTGCGGTGTCATGTCGGTGAACTAAAAAATTCCACAGATCAAAAAAAACTCTGCCCAAAAATTTTACATTGAGATGCTGATCTATTTTAAACGAAGTTTATTATATAATCCTTGGGACGCCCCCTTTTGAAAAAAAAGCTAAGCAGTGGGTAGGTCTAGGTACTAGGTAGGTATCGAGTGTCCAATCGATTGCACGCCCTCTGGAAAAATTATTTTCTTGAATTAGAAATCAAATCCAGCAATGTAAAAGTTCCACCTTTAAGTTGAAAAATTACAATTTATTCGTTCCATAAAGAATACATAAATAAATAATTGTAATCATTATTAAAAACGCAAAGCGCATCATTAAAAAAATCACTCGGAGGATCAAATCCTTCACCCCATTGAAACTGGCATTGCGGCAGAATACGTAATGTGTTTGACGAAATTTTATAACAATGCCAAAGGGATCATTACGAGAATAAGTCTTTTGAGAATTCAAAGTATGATCTACCCTCTCTTCAAACACATCGAAGTTTGCAAAATTATATTTACTTACTATAAAATCATGAAATAATTTTGTTTTTGAAACTTTTATCTTCTTACGAGTAAATCATATCGTACACATAACATGGCACATATTTTTTTACAGTTTTATAAATTTGTGAATGTTTCAAGAATTTTCCAAAATCTGTTTGAAAATTACTTAGGCACTTGATATCTTTGTAGTTGAACCCGAAGTCTCTAAAATTTCATTATGGAATTCGAATTTAGTTGAATAAGAATTCAATTTTTGATCATTGCGTTCTCAACGTACAGTAAAAAAAACATTTCAAATTCGAACGTATTTTTTAATTTAAATTATAAAATTTTTAGGCCTAAACTTTCGCAGAAATTAATTGTGAGGAAAAACCTTCAAGCCTAACTAAATGCATATCGGCGTAATTCTAAACAATCTAGGCCTATAGGCCTATAGTGAGGAATTTTCAAATGATCCGGATCGCTCAAAGTTCATGTAATTATGTTACATTTGAAATAATTCCAAAAATACAATTTTATACATTTCGTCGTTCATGTTGATACCTAAAAATTCAAAAATTTATTTATTTTCAGGCAGAAAAGAGGATAGAAGCTATTGAAATTTTCTATTTTCACGTTCAACTTCACGATCCAGAGAAGCGCTGTACATCATTACCTATGGAAAAAATCTTCAAACTGATCGGACAACAACGACGGCGAAATTTTCGCCATCCTTAATCACTAATTTTTTATTTTAAAAAATCAAAATTTACGTAATGCCTAGAGTCGAGCTTTTTTCAATTCTCTGTTTAAAATCGAACGCAGTATCGTAGCCACGTTAGGCCTGTTCATTCTCACTATCATCCTCCACCATCTCGTAAAGCCCCTTAAATTTATAGTTTTTGTAAAAAAAACGTCATCATTACATCGAGCATATTTTGTCACCTCGTTTAATCTAACTTTTCGAGAATTTTATTCAAATTTAATCGTAAGCCTAAACGATTGAAGTTTCGGAGTTATTCGTGTTCTTTCAAACGTTGTACAATAATAGAACGTGATACTCGCAAGTTACGACTACTGTGAATGTTGGCAACGTTGCAATACATTAAACATAGTCTGTTCCCAAATGAGTTTCTGTTTAATTTATCGTTTGCAAACGTTCAAATTATTTTTGGTTTATTTTTAGTAAATAGTAATATATAATTAACTGTGAAAAAAATGTAATTTCTTCGATATTATTTTTGTTTTTTAATATACCGCACCATTTCTTTGATCACAGTGAGATAAATATTTTCAAAAATTATTTCTACGTTTCTTCCAGAAAATTGGAAAATCTTTAGATGATAATTTGAAACGCAGTAGGAAATAGCGAATATTTAAAAATTGATTACCTACGTTTTGGTTTGGCGCATTTAATGTGAATGACTTTTAATGTGAAAATTACGTATTGTACGTACATGCTAAGTAATTAATTAAGAACTTGGTAATTTGAAATTTCGCCATATACATTATTTAAATTTCGCAATTACTTCGCCAACGAAGCATAACTAAGTTAATTTCGCAAGTAATAAATTTCAATTACTACGTATTACCTAAATACGTGATTATTTTCAAGGTTTTCTTTTTTTGTTTAGTGGCGCTATCTGTTGTGCGGTGGAATAGCTTATTGGTTCGTGTTCTACGGTTCGTCAGTTTATGCATTCCGTGCTATTACGTAGTTTGGACGACAGAGAAGTTTTTAAATCCTATCAGTAATGGACGAAAATATTACACAGCGGCAAGTCAAAATTAATGAGTTCATGCTGATAGTTAATTTACATATGAAAAAGGTCAACAAGCGGTGAAGGCTTTTTAGCTATTATCATTTCCAAGCTGTGGCGGAATGAGTTGGAAATTCCATTCAGGGAATTTGTTAATCTACAATTAGTTTAAATTTGAATAATCTTTGCTTCCTTTTTTGTTTTCTATTTTTTTGACGCAGTGGACATGCGAACTACGCCATGTGGGCAAAAGCTGTACACATGTCTCTTCAATGTAGGCGGTTATTTATCTGATAACTCCTTCAAAGATCTGTCATCGACTCATCGCATATCTAATACCTATCATAGCTGCAGAAATACATATTTTGATTTTTATTCTGTTTTTCTATGTATTAGCGAACATCAAGGTATTGTCAACTGCTGTAATTAAGCAGTAGGTATTACGCATTTATGAATCAACACGAATCACATCTTACTCATTGTGATTGGATTCTAATAACTGAAGAATTCCTATTGCCTTTTATCTACCACCTATTCAAATATTTGTTTACGTATTTCAATCCCTATAATAAATCGATTTTCAAGTTTCTATTGTCTTTTTCTCATAAAAGAAAAGAATTCCGAACGTCGAAGAAAACGAAATGAAAAATACAAATGAATACCTGATGTTTATAAGTAGGCCTAGCACTTTTTTTTCTAGAAAAAAAATATTCTACAGAACACTGCTGAAAACTATTATTCTATGTAGGCCTAACTTTTCATTGTGAAAATATACAAACAGTGGCGGATTTAGGAATTTTTCGCTCTGAGACAATCAAATATTGGCCGCCCCCTACAGGGTGACCGATTGTTTGTGCCCTCTCAGGAAAATAAATTACTTTTTTTGATTCCATTGTGAAAATGATAGCAATAGCTCAAGCAATGTTGAATTGGCCATTATTTTCTTCAATAAGAAACAAAATTCATTCTCATCAATTTACTTTCAAATTGAAAATTTCAATTTATTCAATGTTTTTAGACTTTATAAAAACTACATAAATTGCAATTTTTCAACTCAAGAATGGATTGATATGACCAAATTCGATTTTTTTTCGAAGAAAATGATGTTCAATTCAACATTATATGGTTAAAATTTTCAAATTCTCTAATTCAACCGCTTCTTATAAGCTTCTAATCATTGTCACTGTACAGGCGTTTAAAAAAATATATGAAAAATTTAGTGCCACCAAAATTTGGCGCCTGAGGTTGCAACCTCAACAGCCTATGGGGAAATCCGCCTACAATGCGTTACTACGAGTATTCCGCTATTTTACTTTGTTTTGACAAGTCTTAATTTATAAAAAGCTTTCTCGGTAACAAATTGATTTCTCATCAAAAGGTTTAAAATTAATTAAATTCTTGCTAACGGAAGTGTCGAGGGAGGCAAGTGTTTAACTTTTTTTATTGGCATGAAAATTATTTACTTATCACAGAAAGTAGAATGATGCTGAGGGTTTCTTTAACTATCACCATCCTAATATTACTTTTTTTGTCGAAAACTTTTTTTTTCTATTTTTGATGTATTTTGTTTCAATTTTGAGTGCACAGAAAGCACGGTTAATTTTCAATGGGGAATACTGTGATTTGAAGTATCAAATATGTATTTCGTAAAATTTCTTACAAGATAATAATTCAAAAAACGAATCAAATTTTACGAGTTTTATTTTTATATATTTTACATTTAAAAAATTGTCTATCAAGTAGGTAAAAATAGGTATATAAATAAAATTAGCTAGTCATTCAATTCACTGCAAAAACTTCATTTTGTTCCTCTCCTTTATAATAAAGAAAAATTGTCAGCGGTGGCGTAATCACAATTGGTTAAAAGAAACTGAAGAAGGAATTATAGTTTGAACTGAAAAATCTTTTTTTGAAGTGAGCCAAGACGACAGAATCCAATTCAAGAATACAATAAGTTTTACCCAAAAATGAAAAATTTGTAATAATTGCAAAATACTTTTGAAAGCAATTCGATAGGTAATACGTACCTCTACCTACCTACATTTTTAATACCTACGAATATCTTCTATATTTTCTTGAAAAATTTGGACACCATTTTTGTTCAAAATTTAACTCTAAAAATACATGTACAAAGTTATCTCATTAAAGTCTTTATAAGCCTTATATCGTTCTCCACTTTCATTCTAAAAAAAAGTCAATTTTCCATCAATTGTGAAGCAAAACTGAATTATTGCAACATAAAAAAAAGTATAAGCGCTAAAAAAACTCGTTTAACATTATTTTCGTCCTTTCCCATTAGCATTCGACGCGTTTCACTTAAATAAAAAAAACTGGCACCCGTACGTCGATTCCATTTTTGTAAATACACACTCGTCAAGAAATAAAGTCGATTAACGTGAAAAAAATTAAATTTCTAGCTTAACTCTTTCTACAACACATCAACAATTCATTAAACTCGTCCATATTTTCATTTCACAGTTCACGCTCGTTGTAATTGCCTTATCAAACACCAATCAGCGAATATTTAGGATACTTAATTTAAATAATTCTTGAATTAGATGTCTATCTTCTATAGATACCTATATTTTCAATATAGCGGAGAAATTTTTCTTCATTTTGTAATCAATTAGGTACTAAAAGCGATGTATTTGGTGAATGTTAATTTACAGCATATGTTTATTAATTATTTCAGCTTAAATAGAGGTTCGCTGTATGTAATATGTAATTATTTCAGTATAATTTGAGCGTTTTCAAAAATACGCTCGTTGAGGTTTTTCATTTAACGAACCTATACTACTACCGACAATCTGTTAGGTATATTTTGGTAGCCATTTGGTTAATAGCTTACAGAACACATTCAAACTATAGTTGAAGCGGCGGTAATATCTTAGTACATACTACATATTTCCTTTTATAGTTGAAGAAGATACTTTAAGTACCTCTTGATGGTGAAAGCGTTTCTAAATGAGGTAGAAATTTTACATTATGTTAATTAGATTTGAACGATTGCTGATAATCTCATAGGTATGAAAATCTTTACGACAATTAGTGCTGCAGCATTCATTGTGTCGTAAAAATATATCTACGCGGAAAACGTTTAAAATCTTTCAACTTCGAGTCCTTTATTAGAACTTTTTTTCACGGATGAATAGGTTTTTCTAGAATATAATACACCCTAAGAAGTTTTTCGCATAAATGTCAACCTAAGGCGATGCCTTATTGTTATTACATACTTGTGAAAGCGTAAGTGTATAATGAATCGATTTTTTTTCCATTTGAATGAGTCGCGTTTGTGTATTTTGTATTCTGAATTCTGTTGTTGCTTGCTGAACAGATAATGGATTTATTTGAGTGAAATACACGGATAAAACTATCGCTAGGGTTCGCTACCGTTTCTTGGGCTATGAGAGTTATTAAAATTTGGAGTCAATTTTTTTTCGAACGTTTGATGCTAGGTAGTTATATCTATATCATGTGGATTTGTGATCTTAAATTCTACTGATCAACATCGTTATCACTTATTAAAGTGCGGATTATATTATTTTTGAATTTAGTTACAACATGGGCATTGGGCAACACCTCCTCTACAAAAGGCCTTGGCGCTGGTTTTATGACGTCATCACTATGGGTATGAAATCAAAAGCAGTGTTGATACAAAATCAAAGATATTTCTAATATAATGGTGTTTTTACTATTATAGCAATATTTAACGTACATTGTAATGTTTTTATGTTGCATTTATTTTGCTGAAATGTGAGACCGAAGACGAAAAAAATGAAAAATTGATAAATGACAAAATATGCCCGATTTGGTATAATCCAGTTATTGGACATAAATTGATGTTTATTCATTTTCAATTTTTTTCCTCTCAAAAACATTACAATAAGTTATAAGTTGTTATAATAATGAAAGCTCCCATTATATTTGAAATATCTTTGATTTTGTATCAACAGCGCCTGTTAGGCCTTCTTGTAGAAGAAGTGTTGATATAGGCCTACTTACTTATTTATGTAGGTACTAATAATTTACATTTAGTTGGCTAACGAATTTATGAAGACATTAGGAAAGTTCAAAAAATACTTAGATATTAATAATTTTCAGCGTTTAGGCCTAAGCTACGCTTTCGTCAAGCCAATTCCTTTGTGACTTCGCAGGTTTATTGAGCGAGTAAATCAAATTACAGATCACAATTAGTCTAAAATTCTCTCCAAAATGTTTGGAAATTGTAACCTGGTGCATACCTATAGGTATTACGTACCGTCCAAGTTATAATAACTATGAATAATTTAAAAAATTTGAAATTGAATTGGTTTTGTATCAGGTTGGCTTGTGTATTTGAAAAGTGTCCTTTCAAAGTTTAAATGAAATTGGAACTTGTTATAACTTAAAATTAAATGAGCACTTCATCGGAGTATATAATTCATATAAAAGGGTCATTACTTATAGAATAAAATTCACCGTGGGCTATGATTAATGTTTCATACACGAGAACATGTCACGGTGAAAGGCATAAAAATCAATAATGGGTATACCAACCGCAAAGGATTGGGATCATTTGTTTCAAAAATAACCGAATAAATTTTGCGTTATATGCTCGAAGTGAAATTCTTCATCAAGTTGACCTCCTTCTTGATACATTAGGCTATCCAGTATAGTAATATGATGACCGAAAAAAAACTTACACACCTAATTAATAACTCGTAAAATACCAAGTCGCAAGGTTAAATTTGTTTTACTATTCGTAAGTAATTAACGTTATGGAATGAAATGCGCGATACCGTTGTAAATTTAAATTACAACGTTACACTTCATCCTGAGATGGTGAACACTTTCGCTAATCCGTTGTTTATTAGTTACCAACAGCCCTCTCGATTTCGCACACTGCAGGGTAGAACGTATAAAAATCAACCCTCGTGTGTGTTAGGTTTATACTTCGTTATCGGCGTTCCCTTTTTACTGCGCTGTACCATTACCACCACAACTTTAATTAATCCCTTTTTACTTCTTCTAACAATAGGCTGGATATTTGATTTTATGATTATCACCGGTCAGACTAGTTTTATTTTTTAATTCGAGTGGTTGCGTTTCGAGTTATAAGACTTAAATGAGGTTATCGTGTGTGCGGATGTTTTGCCAGATCGGAAACAAGGTTTTTTACCCGGTGACAATGGTTTGAATTGGAAGAATGAACCGATCAGACCGAGCTTGTTTTGCAAATTTAAACCAGTGAGTTGTTTGAAAGGACATGATGTGTTTGTGGGGTAATGAATCGATGGAAACTTTCTTTTGAATTTCATGTTTTGAAATTGTCGTCTCTATAGGTTCTGGGTTTCATGTTGAATTTTTCTCTACCTACTTATTTATCCCCCTGATTTTTACAGCTTAGGTGCCAAATCTTTCATTCGAAGTAAATATTCCTTCTTTTTGCTTCATCAGCTTTAAAGTACATTTAACGATTCTTTGGCCTTTAATTATCAAATTCTCATTAAATATCGTTTTCGATTATTATGATTCATGATAATTTATACAATTAGTTGTGTAAAGTAGGTACCTACATTTATACCGGGTGGCCGATTGATCGTGCCCCCCCCCCTAAAAAAAATTACTTTTTTTTGGTTTTAGTGTAAAAACGGCAGCAATGACTTGAAGAATATTAAATGGGGCTTGATTTTCTTCATTAAAAAGTCAATTTTGGTCTCATCAATTCATTCTTGAGTTGAAAAATTACACTTTATGTAGTTTTTACCAATTCTAAAACCATTGAATAAGAGCAAATTTGATTTTTTATTGAAGAAAGTGATGTCCAATTCAACGTTGTTTGAGCCATTGCTGCAGGGCCGGTTTTAGGATTGTTCGTTGGGGGGGGTTTAGGTTCCATAAATTATGAGTAATTTTTTTTTTTTAAAGAAGAGATAACTAAAAGTGATGTTGTGTTTTAAATTAGGTAAAAATTATGAGTGAAGCTTGACCTCTTGGGGGGGTTTAACACCCAAACCCCCCCCCCCTTAAAACCGGCCCTGCATTGCTGTCATTTTTACAATAAAACCGAAAAAAAGTCATTTATTCTCCTGGAGGGGGGGCACAATCAATCGACAACCCGGTAGTTCAAGTCTTGAAGATTTTGTTCAAGTAATTACCTATAGATTGCATACCAGCGGTATTTACCAACGAAAATTACAAAAATTACGTGAAATTTCAATGATTAACACTCACTTAGGATCATAATAAATAATTAAAAAATAAATATTGTTAATTCTCAGCATACTGATCGATTATGTATGAAACATTGCAAATTATTTTTACCTATTGCTACTGATACAAAAAATGACGAAATGATCCTTGAACAAATTGAAACTCTTGCTGGTTAGTCGCTCAAATGTAGGTTTTTCCAGCTGCAATAGAATTGGTCGCACCCATGGAGGTTTCCTCCAGCTGCGATGAAGTTAGTCACACCTATGGAGGTTCCCTTCGTGTCTCGTTTATGTAAGTCATTGATGGATGCAAAAATACTTCAGCCTAGGTTTTGGGATATTTCCAAAAACTAAAACGAATTTTTGAAATGAGATATGTTACAATTGTGGATACCTGTTCAAATATACAAACAACCTAATAGCATTTGTTATAGCGAAGGAAGAGCCTAAAACGCATATACGAGCTCCATTCATCAAATCCATTCTTTAGGTATAAAATACGATTACGTTAAAGGTAGGTAGCTAGGTACACAGTTGCAGCTCGCCGTAGCATACGCAAACAACCTGTCTACATAATTTACTCGACTTGAAAACCTTTTAAACGCATGAAAACATTTCAAATACGTGAATATACGTAAGTAAAATATACGTAGGCAGGCTTACGCAGATAAAGAGCGGGCACGTGGCATGTGTTATCATTATTTGTAACTTGGGGGTGCATGAAATGGTCACGTGTTCATTTTAAACGAATTGATAAACTTCCCTCTTCTTTTTCAGCATGCACACCTTGAAGAAATAATACTTACTCATTTTTAAATGATTTTTACAACGTGTGTAACTCTTTGGTAATGAACTATAATGAAATATCGAATGTGGACAGCAAACATTCCGCTTTTAATGGGTATTTTTCAACCGTACCGTAATTTGGCGCACCCTAAATTCTGTCAAAATGCATTCATCTCGAACAAGGACGATGGGCGTGGGCTGTTTAATTCATGTGAATTGACATCTTCGGTACTTTTTCTAATTGTATAACTTTCATAAATAAGAAAACATTCGCAAAGGTTCTAAGAAATGGTAGGTAAGTATGAATTGCCTACGTGTACATTCTACATTGAATAAAAATCGTGACTGGTATTGCAAAAGATATTTAAAATACTCAAGTTTATTTTCATCATGATGAAGATTCGATCAGTAGTTATTTACAACCTTTTATGAATTTCCAACACGATAATTCTCAACTCGAAAGTGTAAACGATGAATACTAGCGGCGAAATGCGGCGTTAATAATGACAATAAAATGTTAATAATTCAGTGTAAAGTTCTGTGTGGTCTTTCTCTATAGGCCTATTATTTAAGTACCGAAGCGATACAATGTTTCGTGTAAACGGTTTCGGTTATTCAATACACCTACAAAGTAACTTTGCTGTACGCTAAGTCTATCGAAGTTCTGCAATATCTCTATTTTCTTAATATTGCCGATGACGAGGTTGTGAAATGACGTATCGTATAATACTCATATTGCGGAAAAGTCTTCTCGCGTTTGGTTTGTATTACCTACTCACTGGAGAGGAGACGAGTGCTAAAACGAAGATTTATCGGAAGTGCGGTACAAGATGCGTGTCGGTGAGATTTATTATGTGTAAAGGTGCGAATTAAACTCAAGGGAGATTTTCGTATTTTATTGCCAACGCTGAGATGATGTTTTATTAATGATGGGTAAAGATGGCTATAAGCTTCATAGATATTCACCGCTTGTCTCCTTTGATGAAAGGAAATGCACAGATTAGCACGTATTATAATAACAACATGAAAAATTTTTCAAGAACAAATTGTAGTCGATAATGAAAAATACTAATTTTCCATTTTTCATAAACATTTAATCATCATTACGAAAATTATAAAAACTGAACATTTATGCATTCAATTCTTCCGTGTTCCATTTTTCTATTTTTCAAAATTTATTTCAAACCTTTTCCCTTCAAAAAAAATTAAAATTTGAAAAATATAAAAAATTGGACAAGTTTTTTTTGAAACTGCTTAAAAAAGCAAAAGGAATAACAAGCGTAAGGCTGTTACATTTAAAACAATTTTTCAAAAGATTGTCCTTAAATTTAATAAACTTCATACTTCATTAAAATTTTTTCGACAATTTCGAGATGAGTTAAACATTGTGAATTTTTGATATTCATGTTTCATTTATTAAATCAGCCTTTGCTGGCAATTGTATTAAGTTTTTTAAAAAAACTTTTTTTAATAATTAATACGCATAGATTACTAGATCAGAAATAATCATTAACTGCAATTAGTTGTTTCACAATGATTTTATTGTTCTAGATCAGTTTTTTGATATTTATTGGTTATAAATATTATAACAATTCATGCCTTGCAGGAAATTTTTTGCAATTTCATTCCAGCATAAAAAATTGTTTTAACAATACTTAATGAAACGGAAGTCTAAATTTTGATATTGGAACAAAAAAAATCAATTTATATCTAAAAATAAAATAATTAATGGCGAATTACATTTTTTAAACACACGAAAATTTCTAGATACTAAAAGAAAGTAGGAAAGTAAGAAAAAAAATAATAACTGGTATCGCAACAAACGTATATAGTCCTCATTCAGTGTAGGAGCGTCCTAATAAAAAGTGACTACACCAAGGTCGTTTAATGCTAATGAGATGAAGTTTTGTTGGAACTGTGAACGATGTGTGTTGGGCAAAGACTGAATATGTTTTGGTTTTGACCTATGTTGAAGTTGAAGATATAACTGATTGTTGAATAGAAACCATTTTTGAGTTAATATCATGCATGTTGTTGATATTTTTCTTTTGAATGCATCTTTCATGTAAGAATAATACTTTGAATGTGGTAATCGAGATAGCTGCATGCCTAATTTACAAAATTTTTATACTTAGGTTCAAGTTATTATTAGGTATACATATGCTTATTGAAGGAATAGGATTAATGATTTTATGAAATATTGGGTACTCAATACATTAGACGCCTATTGTATAAGCTAAGGGCACTGAACTACTAAAAATTGAGCATTTTCATTGGATGCAAAAATCATACATCTCAAATTAATTTAATTAATTAAATAAGGAACAATTATTCAAATTATTAAACTAATAATAAAAAAAGTTATTAAAATTATTAAACAATTTTCTTTTAAAAACAATTTAATAAAATCTATTAAAAATTGAAAAATTCCTTTTAAAATAATTTTATTTGGTCAGTGTCGCAGCTTTTATTAGTTCATAATCGATCCATTGTTTGAGTATACATACCTACAGTATAATTATGCAGGTTTGAAGTATTGATAACTGGATACTTTTAATTACTTTTTCAAGCAAAAGTTTACTATGCCATTTTTAAAAATTGAGTTCAAGTAGCAAGTACTCTTCCATGTTGAATGAGTAAAATCGGCTCTCTCTCTCTGTATATTATAAAGTGAATTTATCACACACTATATTATAATCGACAATGGACTAACGATAATTACTTAAATAATTTGATAAAACTTACTACGCTTTTGAGGATTATACCATATGCATCTGCTTTGAACTTTAAACCGAAAAATTTGTATGAACGCGAAGTAACATAGAACAATTATAAATCGTGTTGTTTTTCCATACGCAAAATATCAATAGGTTTGTGTACTTTATCGACTGAAATACCTAATATTCTAAGAGTAATTTACGATAGAAATTTTATCACGATATGAAGTGAACCAAAAAAACGGAATTAATTGGGTTTATATGCCTGCGTACATTTTTTGTATAATTTGTGTTTATTCTCATTTTTTACTGAATTAGGCCTAAAGTATATCATAATTCTACCTATTCTTATCAAATAAAAAAATAGAGTTGTCTTTTTAATGGGTGATAACGATTTTTGAAGCTTTCAAGATCGTGCATGAGTATTAGATAAAATAGAACGCTTTATGAATTTTTTTGTAATTTGTTGTGGTCTTTTTTTTGTTTAATTCTTTCTGAGATTCATCATAATTTTTAATTTTTAATCAAAGTTATTCCAGTATTTCTCTCTATATGTAATAATTGTATTCCACTTATAGCGTTATTATTATTTTATTAATATAATATTCCTATTTCATCGCTCAGTTTAATATTTTGTAAAAATTAATTTTTCCAGTGTGGAAATACTTATTACCTACATTTGTTCATATTTTAAATTTCCATTATGATCTGTTTATTTATTCATGTTCATGTTGCTTGTTGAAAATAAAAGAATGTTGGCTTAATTGCTTATCATCATGTTTTATTTGATGAATAATACCTAGCTGATAGGAATGATTAAGAAATTTTATCAACATTAATAGGTATTCCTCAAGTTGGCTATTCATTTGTGCAAGAAAGCAATTTTCATCTTTTAGAACTTTGTTACGCTAAATTACAAATTTTCTTGATAATTAGGCAAGTTTTCAGATAGATTAGATATGTACACGAGAAAGATTATTCTCCTGTAGTGAAATTTTTTCCTTAGCCATTGGACGATGTAAATAACAATGCTAATGGTTATGTATCTAAACAAATATTTCTTTAATTTATTTATCAAATCGAGTTTTTTCAACATAATTTCAGTAAGCTGTTATAGCTTATCGTAAGATCTTATGCTTAATTTGTACTAAATATATAAATTGAATCGATAAGCGATGTTTTAATTCTTATGCAAGTTCTTGGTAATCGTTATCACTCCTGAGGCTTTCCATATTTTCAATAACAAGTTTGTAATTTAGTTTTTACAAATAAAATATGTATGTAGATAAACGACAAGATGATTGTTGTTCGATACATACTTCATTAATTTCTTTTACAAAATCTGAATTAATTTTTATGAATAACTATCATACGCATGCCAGCGATTAAATTAATCATTTCATGATCAAATTCAAATGCACATTGAATGATCAATCCAATGCATAGTTTTTATCATTGGATTAATAAGAAAATATAGGCTAACGGCTCATTCGGGACAGAAAATTTTCAAAATTTATCGAACCCTTAAATAGATATTTCGATTTCGCCGCAAAGCAAGATGTTTAAATTGAACATTTGAGCTGCAATACAAAGAACGTAATTAGATTTCGGAGAAATAAGGAGAAATTGTGGAGAAGGCAGTAAGATTAACGTATTACTCCCACCACGACGTTAAAATCGTTGTTGTCACTGTACGGATGACGTCATACATTCACTATTGGTCGATGTGAGAGTCGTACCGCAGGAGGGACATGATAATATGACGGTTTGAACGCTAGGGTTCGTTTATAAAACGAGCTTCCGTTATGGTAGGGAGATGAGAAGGTTGGTATTAGAGAAACAACGTTCCTAAACGTTTAAAAGCAGGGAATGAGAGGCAAGGGGGTGTTACAACGGTAAGGCCGTTAGCAGTTCGGCATTCGGTGGGTGACTGTTGTTTAGTTTCAGTCAAGTCTTCGGAAGTGTTACGTTTGTTGTGTGATTCCTTGAGTAAGCGAGTTTTCTTGAATTCTGTAATTCAGATATATGTATTACAGTGGTTTTTTTTTCGTAAGTTATATTACGTGATTAACGAGCAATTTGGTGAATTGTGTTGTGTTCAATTTTTTCATGATTCGAAAAATTTATCAATTGTGTAAATAATTGTAAATTTTATTATGTTGATTTAATTCGTTAGAAAATTTTTCTCACGAAGTGTTTCAAAGTGGTGATATATTTTTAATCGATTTTTTTTAATTTTGAAATTTTTTTCACTCGGGTACTACTAAAGTATTTTTGTGAAGTTGGCAACGTCGCGCGGATGCTGTTTTCATTTCCCCTCCTAGTGGAATTGTTCCCCTTGAGTCGTCGCGCCTTGTTGAACCTTTTACGGCTTTATATTTTCTATCTCTGTCTGTTTTTATTATTACCGGCATATCGCGTGTGTTTTGTGTGATAACGTTTGGGTTTTTTCGTATTGGTGCTTTTTTCGAATTTGTGTGTTTGTGATATCCCTATATTTTTACCAATTTCGAAGTATGCATCATTTTTTCACAGTAAACAGCGTCCCAGTGATAACTTCACCGGCAAGGTATGTTTTCATCTTATCACTGATTAACTAGATAAGTTTAGATTTATTGCTGAAGTGATTTGAGAAGATGGTTGGAAGCGGTGTGGCGTACTTCTTCGTTATCGTCAGAAAGGGTGAAGTAGATTCTTGGAAATGTATTTAGATGGAATCGAGGTGAAGGTTTATTCTAATACGAATGTAAATAGGTGTGTTTGAGGAGTATTCTGGAATGAGATGAATTGCCATGAATTTGTTTAAATATTGGAATATCTTTGGATATAGTCCTTCTGCGTGGTTACAATTTACAAGTAGTTTGGATTGTTTATCTTCGAAGGTGAATTTTCCAACAAAGTACACGCTACGTATATTTTACTTTTATCCATAGTACTCTTATCTGTAATTGTTTATTTAGGTTTCTGCTACTGCAAGTAGACAGAATAGATTACATGTTGCATTAAACTTGGTAAATGTTTCTCATTGCATCGATAAGTAGATGTATTTTAAATTAAATTTGTAACGTTGCAAATTCCAGTTTACATACGTCGAGCTGAATCACATTACGAACAAAACAATCGTCAAGAAAGTAAAAACAATTAAATTAATTGAACATTGTTGTCAAGTTGGGATTTCTCGAAAGTATAAACCGCGATAGTGACGTGGTGACACATCGCGAGGGTATTTATTTTCACGTGTTGAAACATATACGAGAAAAATTTGCTTTTCATTTATGCAGAATTGTAGTTATGCTACTGAGTCATCTGCGTAATTATATTACCGATATCAATTACGTATTAATTGCTCGATTTTCTGTGCAATTTTCTACTCTCCGTCATATTGATATTGTCACCAATAATCTTATTAAGTGTGATTGATGTATAAGTCGTCTGAAAAAATGGATGTTCAACAAAGGATACAAGAAAATAGGAATTCTTGATGGTATCTAAAGAAGGGGTACATTAATCAGATTTCCACTTTTGAACCTTCGTCGATATTTTCAACGACTGAAAAAACAATCCCGTGGAATAAGCATTATGGTTTTATCTTACAGGACAGCAGGATACAAAAAGGCGAGTAATTTCTGTATCATGCATTATATTCCCCCCTATTCACAAATCGAGTTATTGAAAAGCGCCAAAACATATGATCGAAATAGAGAAGAAACGATTCGTTTTTTTCCAACGTTACAACCAGGTACTCTTGTACCTTTTTTATTCCAGGCTCTTTTTAAACAATACTGATTTTTGATGATGGATACGGTGAACTTTTTTCGGTGAAACGAGATGCGTTATTTACGAAGTACTGTCGAACGACGTTTTTTTCGTGGATATAACTCTACGTCACGATCGAATATGTCTCTTATTTACATTGAATATACGGACGTTATCTAGAAAACATTACCACCTAAATTAAATTTCGTCTTTTGCATCAAAGTGACTTTTATTTTGTACAGCTGCATGTAGAATACGGTGGGTGGACGTGGACGAAATGATTAACTAGGTATATTCGAAGACGACCGGTGACGTATGCGATACTCAAAGGAATAACGAACAAAGAGGGATGTATTTTTTCTTCGTAAGAACCTAATAGGAGGTCCTTTTATGAATACCAAATGCATACGCAGGATTCGCGAGTAAGCTTGAAAATGGAGAAGCATTCGAAGGTAACACGTTCGATAACCGTTAGTATCTCGTGGACGAGGAAGAAAGAAAGATTAATTAGCGTTGCCGTCTTTGGTTTAAAGAACAGGTGCTTAGTTAAATAGCTTCGGCACAGTAGGTACACGCACTCGTTCGCCGTTCATAATCCGTTTATAATTAAAATTCAAATCTGTTGCGTAATTTCACTGTTAGTACGTCTAGTTGAACGATTGCCTACTTAACGCGACGAAAAGTTTTGTTGATAGTTGGCTGCTGCCGGCCGGTGTGCTGCTATTGGCAACGTCGCAATCGCGCTATGGTTTTAAAATCGCGATTTTGTATTGTTTAGTTGTTGACGCGTTTTAAATTTACGACAAATATTTCGGGGTTTTCTTTTTACGTTTGTATACAACGCCATACAAAATACAGCGAATTTCTCTCGAGTAACGGAACCACTGGATGGGTACCGCAATATACACGATAAAAGGTTATGTATTATAAATTCTTCCTGTAGTATTTAATGCAAACGGTTTGATTTTGTTACACGAGTTTATAACGCGAAGGGATGCGAGCAATCGTGAATAATGAAAATAGCAAATGATTCTTATTACAGCGTTTAGTTCGTAATGCGCGTATACCCCGAAACAAGGGAAAAATTAAATTCATTCTTTGGCACGTTACGTCGAAGGGTGAAGTTTCGAGATTTAATAAAAATTCTTTTTCAAGTTGTCAGTTACTAAACTAGGGATCTAGGTGCTGTACGAAATGAATAAAAAATCGTGAAATTCGTTCATCTCGTAATTAAATACGATTATATGAAGAGGAAATATGTATTTGTGCCAGTGGCGTTTAAGAGAGGTTCAAATGCACAGATAGTAAGGAATGTCAACACGATTGAGTGCCCGTGAATGTTTTTGCGTTGTATTGTTGATGGATTATGATGATGTTTTGATTATTTCGCTAGGGTGAAAAAAGGGCATTTGTTTGGATCTTTTGGCATAATTGATCGTACAGTCACGAATTTACCTCTGTGGAGGTGTCGTGTTCTGAATGAAAGGAAGTTGTAATTTGATGAAAAGTTCAAAATTCGATGTAACAACATTGTTATGACTTAATTAAACGTTTTTTTTGCGGTTGTGAAAGTATTTTCGAAAAGTTGTTACCTGATGGAAACTTGAGTGCTTATTTAGGTATAACCAAGGCCCCAAAGGAAATTTCGAAAAATAATTTACTTCGATTTTTTCCTCGAACCACAGCAAAAAGAAGTGGGGAAGGGATACAAAAAATTATGGCCTTGAACTTTCTTCGAAAATCAGAGTGTCCCCAGCTCCAAGAAAAAAGTTACTAAAAAAACCTGGGTACAACTTGTTCAAAATGAGACAATAAAATAGTATCACATGTACTCGATTTTATACTTTTTTTTCATTAGTATTTCTTGTTTTTCTTGAGTTAGGTTGAAATATGTACAAAAGAATAGAAAACTCTTAAAAATGCCTGTTTCACTATTCATTCATCTATTTTTTTGAAAAGATTTTAGCAAATTTATACTCTTTTGCTAATCATTCATTGTGCTCTTTGGAAACTACTCCTTTTCCGAAGAAGAATATCATTTCGTATACTAAAGTTTCATACGAGGCATATACGAATATACCAGAATACACCATGCGCCTATTTCATCAAACTAACGATCTTTTCAAATTATATTTACGCGAGGAGAATATTTCACACTATGTGAATGATGGATTTAGTTGCATAGCTGCAGCGTTGCCAAATCGCTGGCGTTTCACTTCTTTACCTCTTCGTGAACTGTGATAAATTCTTCGGTGTCTCGAATTATCAGCCGGACAAAATGTTGCTCGGATTATCCATCGAACAAAGTGTTTTTCATCTGTTCCTTTTTCGCTAATTAGCGGTCGTAAGAGGTTTTATTATTGTATCGTAATTATAAAAATGTTCAAAAAACTTGAAAAAACTCGTAAAAAATTTACCAACCAATTTGTAGAATAATTTTCACGTTTTTCGTAAAAATGGAAAATTCAATCGATATTGATTGAAAAAAAAATCGACTTTTCAATCTCGCTGATCAAATTAAATGTCCTGCTTTCGAACGCGAAGCCTGGAAAAGAGAACGTAACGAGTATCGAAATGAAGGGATAATCAGGAAAAAAGAATAAGCGCCATTATTCCTACATAGAATAAAAGGAATCCCGATGAACGTTCTTTTTTCTTTCGCGACCGAAAATATCGTTGCGGTGCCAAACATAAGCGCTTTTTATTTTATTACGAAGCGCCGAAAGGTTAAATAAGCGGAAAAATTGACATGCTACGTAATCAGCTTTTTCGCAAGGACATGTACCACCGAGATATGTAGCTTTTTCGGCGTCGTCTACCGAAGAGGGAGGAAAAACGAAAGATAAAAAAAGTAAAAGCCTGGCCAATTTATTATTTATGTGTATTTCGTGAAACTGCAAATGGAGGATTGAGATTACTCGTGGTAGAAAAAGCATGTATAACGGTTTTGGAAGAGCCACTGGAATTGGCGTGTATATAAGATGTACTTTTTATCGTCGTACAATGTACTTTACACGATATAATTTCGTAGCTCGAATGAATATACTTAGCGGATAATTTTCGCCATGGTAATAGTCAAGTTTTACATACATTATAGTACGTGAAGTATATCGAGAGAGACAGAAGAATCGTGATCGTGTACGCGCCACTAATAGCCTGAAGAACCGGTTTTCTGTGTTCGGTTTAGTTTGTTTTTTTGATTTTTTTTATTTCCTTTTCTGCTCGTAATAATGAAATTGTAACGTGGTGATGTATTCGCCGTCGCTGTCTAATGTATTTTTTTATGTGCGAATTTTCTTCGACCAAGAGTAACCGAGATGGAGATACTGGAGATATTTCTACGATACCAGGGATTGCTACCGTATTCGTATACGTCTTTCCAGTCTCCCTTCTTTCTCCGTTTTGCTTTCTCGTTTGTGTGTATGTAACTATGTATAGCTGTAAGCTACGCTAGACGTTTCCCATTTCCCACTTCGAAATATCATTAATGTCTTGCGCTGCGTGTCGTTTTGATGTTATAACGATTTGGCCATCTCGAAATGTCCTTTTTTCTTTTGTATATATACAAGCCAAAAAAAAAAACGAACTTGCGGGGAAAACTTTTCGCAGCTTAGGATCGTACAGAAAGAGGCTTTTGAAAGCGGGAGAAAAAAGTTGCTCGGTTGGCACATGTCTTCGGGAATGATATTTTATGCAGAATGTGTGGCCATGTCGACGTCGAGCCGTCTTAAATCGGCGTTTGATGTATGAGGGCGAACGTCGTGGTTTGATTCGTTTTGTATGGAAATTAAATAAGATCGGGGAATTGTTGCAGAAAGCAACAATTTTTTATTCGCAGTTTTTAACGATGTTAAGAGGTATTTTTTGCTTTAGTTCGAGATCGGAAGATTGATAGCGAGGATATGATAATACGAAGAAATCCTGTTTTGGTGTTGATTTCGCGTTTAATATTGTTGAAGATGGGGGTTTCGATTTTTATGGTGATGATTCTTGTAGTGGGTAGAATTATGGATGAAAATGGTTGATTAAAAATTTTTATATGACGATTTGGGTGAAACTCTCTTTATGTGTTCTTATGCGAAACTCATTTCTTCAAAATAGAATTATGAGATATTTTTAAAATTCGAAGAGGTATGAAAACAAGAAACGTCGAAATTCACCGTAATTTGTTAAAAAGTTGACCTATGACTCACAAAATTCGCTTCATCAAAGGGATAATTTTGAAGCGAAAAATCCAAAAATGAATTTTTTTCTCAAATGACTCGAAAACTTGAGAAGATATGAGAAAAGAAATTAACAAAAAATACACCTCTCTTGATTCCCTACAACTTTTGTAATCTCAATTTTTCTCTCACAGGGCAAGATTCAACCCTGTAAAAAGTCTTTAACGTCGATTAAATTAGTAAATTTTACGAAATTTACTAAAAAATAAATGTCATCCGATAGAAAATTTGCAATTCGAGACCATCTGTGATATAGATTCGAGAAAAAAGAACTCCGCAGAACACGTGACGATATATTTGACTAATTCATACCTTTATAAACACGAAATAACGGTAGTAAGATCATTAGAACAACAAAACCAACAAGTTCCTTTCATTCCAACTCGTTGAAATTGTCGAAAAAAAAATGAAATCTCATCGTCGCCATACCAAAGCAACTCACGCAATTAAAAAAAAAACACCTGCCTTTTTCATATTTTTAATTTCCGTACAAAGTGCGGTACCGCGTAGTCATCCGCAATCGTGATTCAGTACACGCTTTACCCGGTTAATTTTTCCGGCCCTCGGTAAAAGGTTCGTGCGATAATTAACTCGGCGCGGTATTGGCCTTATGATAATGAAGCTCTGTGGCCCTGTACAGTACACACGGCTTGTTGCACTTGCGCCGATGTTCACCGATTTCTTATCTGATGAAGCATTCCGCGGTGGGTATTTTAGTTATAATTATATTTGAAATCTTTTTTCCTCGCTTTTACGTACTTTCTAATGTACGTAATGGGATCTCGTAGCGATAACCGGTTACTCAATGAAAACCGATATTTTTCGTTTTTTTGATTCGTCGTCAATGAGGTTTTTCACGAGGGTGTATTTTTATGAAATTATCATAAGATTAGCGATAGGAAGTGGAATATTTACAGAGGAGGGGAAATGTACTTACGAAAACATCGAAAACAGAAAAACCTCGTCATCGTTGCGATCTATCAAGCAGTACGAAGCATACGCGTAGAAAAAATACGACCAATTACCCCAAAGACTGTTTTTTCTTTTAGCAATATCGTTTCTCGACCCCATATCTACGAAAAACTTTCTGTTTGCAATTCTCTCGACGATAAAGAAACAAAATAACTGCCCAACCGAACACGTTTCCAAGAGGGACACTCCTTTATCGCGTAATAAAGCGCATACCAAGCGGAAGAAAATTCTTGCTGAGAGGAAATAACGCCGGCTCGGTCGTGTTGATTAGAGGATGACAAAAGTGTGTCCAGTTTTGATGGTGATTCTTTAAAGAGGGGGCTATTAAGATGGAAATTTCTAGTATTGTATAATTCAGGGTGTTCTTTGTGTGGAGAATTTTTCCAGAGAAGTTTCTGTGTGGTTTTTTGTAGTAAAATTGAACGATTTGTTTTTCGTTGGTGAACTTTGGTGATTTTTTTGATTTTCCACCTTTGGATCTGCGTTTGAGGTGTTAATTAATCGGATGTGTTGTTTATGTTAATTTCTTTCGATAAAAGTTTTCACCTGTATTTTAATTTCCAGCGATGTTTCTGATGAAACACATTTTACCTATTTCCCACTGGTTTTGTATTGATCATTGTAACTCAGCCGTGACAGAGAAGTAACATTTAGTCGAGGTGGAGTTATGTGCATAATGGACAATGGAGAATTGAAGATTCTTTGGTGTACTTGTAGCGGATACTGTTTTCGTCATGTGAAAAATATTCGGAGAAAGGTGTTTCCTTTGCTTCTCTAAAGAAGAGGAGAAGAAATATGGTGGATTGAATGTCTGTTTATTCACGTTGATGAAATTCTGAAAATTAAATTCACCAACGAAATAGCATAGCAACCAACTTAGTAGGGTAATGGAAGAAGTAGCGAAAACCGTTTTTTTCAATGGATCGCTCAAATTTGAGGGGAAAATTAAAATTTTATTATCCTGTTTCGCTCAAAAAAATAAAACATTCCCTCCCTGCCTTCACGGTAAAAATCCTGGTATCGATAATGGTAAATCTGGGGGGAAGGGGAGAAGTAATTTCAAGTATTTGTAGTACTGCTAAAAATGAAAAATATTACTGGTGTAGACTAGATTATGTCAGTAATTGCCAAACTTGTTAAATTAATTTTCCTTCAATTTTCAACCCCTTCCTCCATTTTTCATTTACTCCTAAAATTCGAAATATGATCGAAATATCACCAAACATTTCACCTGTGCCAATTTCTTTTTCAAGGAAAAGTTTCAAACGCTCTGAAGAGCTGTTTAAAAAATCAACTTCAAAAATTGCCGCCATTCATGATGAAAGTGTTACTCTGTAAAGGTTTGCACTATGTGTCTGCGGAGCAGTGGAAAAACTACGTGAATCATGTTACACGGAGGAAAGAAAAACTTAAACTTTGGAATTTGGATTTTCGCGTTAACGAGGTTCTAGAACAAATTCAATCCATTGATATAGTCCAGTCAATCTAGACATTTTTGGGTCGATTTCGTGAAAAAATTCAAACCCAAAAAATTTTTCTTGGAATCGGTCAAGAATACCGTCACAATGAACGTGTTAAAAGTCAAAAAATCCTACACGATGGCATCATTTTCAGCCATGAACTTTTTCAGTGAATAGTTCACTGAAAGCTCTAAACTTTGAGCTTTCACTGTGCTTGAAAGCAGCAACAACGGATAACAGACTGGTGTTTTTAGAAAGAGTACTACGTACACTAACTTCTGAAACAGGTCCCAAATTTCTACTCTTTCAAGTCACTTTCACTAGGTGGGCTCCCAAACCTACGAAGTTGAAAGATCGCGTTAAAATAATTATCGAGGTACCAGCTCCCTGCTCCCAATCATCTTTATTGTTCTTTTTATAACTTATTTGGTCAGATTGAATTTTTCAACAGATCATTTTCACGTAAAACCATTCCCTTGGTAATAAATGTGTAATGGTTTTGGAAAATACTTTTATGAGGTACCAGTCCCCTTCAAGTGATTTTCCTCTGACATCATCTTGTGGAAAATTTTATGTAATTCAATTTTGAACTAAACTATTTTTCACGTACAACCCGTTTTTTCCGAGATAAATGCAAAAAATCACTCAAAAACGCGTTTTT
>QBDW01000602.1:0-68842 GCA_003261595.1 Maconellicoccus hirsutus | reverse complement strand
AGCGTAATCGGTACTTCCCACTGTACCGTAGCGTCACGTTCACAGTAACGCGCGTTGCTGCTTAGGCATGTTGCTACAGACCGAGCGCGGGGCCGTGCGCAACGATGAATATGGCGCTACCGCGTAGTGGGAAGTTTCACCCAACGCGCGCGCGCGGTTTTTGCGATTTTTGACCACGGCCCCGGTGAGGCAAAATTTTGAAAAAAATATATCACATGTAGAGGTCAATAATACATCGAAAAAATGTGGTCTAATAATTTTGTCGATTGAAATAGATACTTAAAAAAAAATTGAGTCGAAAACACCCGTTTGGAGGGGAAAAAACTAAAGTGCGGGGTGTTGATTTTTTCATGAAAGGACTTTGTAAGGGTCTATCATGTACCAAAATTTGAATAAATTCCTATCTGATTTTTCGAAAAAAAAATTATTTCTCGAAAACAGAAATTTTGGTTATAAACGTTTCTCGATGGTACCCACGTAATACCCAAATATCATGAAAATCTGGATCCTGAGGCTTATATGCTTCAATATCGTTTTTATGAATTTTGATTATTTGGTTTCGATGTTTCAATTTCGACAACACCAACTACCAGCAAAAAGAACCACAAAATCTTGAATTTAAATGATTAAATAAAAAATTCAAAAATCCATAAAAAATTGGAATATTATTTACAACACTTAAGCAATTGGAGTTTTTTCGACATTTCGAAAAATTGGTAAAGAACGATTTTCGAATGGTTCCAAAATAAAACACACAATCATGTAAAAATGAAAACTAATTTATCTTTCTTTTTTATGCCTTCAAAATCATCATCAAAATACTTCCTAAAAGAAACGAGATGAAATTGCCATTTGATAATAAAAATTTACATAGAAAAATTAATGTTTAAAAAATTTTAATGAAGATCATCAATCTTTTCTTCTTTTTTTTGCCAAAGATTATATGGACCGGTATACTTGATCATAATATATGCAAAAATAATTCAAATCTAATTCATTATGTTAATTTATGAGCACCTATAATTGATCTTAAATCAATGAAATAATCTAAGAGTAAATTTCACTGTTTTTTATCGATAATTTTCGCATATGAATTGTTTTAATTCGTAATTTGCTAAATGACAAAAAAACAAAATTTTTCAGACGAGCTAGAAACATGTTTGCAATGGGGTTTTTATATTCAAGGGAGGTTGGGCCTTGGGCCATGAAATTAAACACCTTGAGAAGCATTTGAGAAAAAATTCATCGAGTAAAGCTATTAAATCGGTGCAGCCGGACTTCAAAAATCCTTTTTTTTTACTTTTTCAAGCGTATGAAAGTTTTTAAGATCCAAGATTTCAATTTATGAATTATTTTTGCAATGCTTCCATCCCCCCCACCCCTCTCTCCCACCTCTCCACCTCGTTTACTTTTTCACGCGATAAAAAATAAAAAATTTACATCGTACTGATTAAAATAGCCATTGCGGTGATTTTCAAAGACATACAAGTATTCCAAATTGTGTCACAGTTTTCAATTGAGATTTCCTTTGGACCTCTTTCCCCGCCCATAAGTATCCCAACGAAACAGCTAATTCGCTTCGTTACGCTTCTCTAGCCTATGAAACAGGTCACTTCCAATGATCGGCTCGAAAAAACAAATGATTCTTTAAATTTGCGTCGCAGAGTAATATAATTTGTTAAAATTTTAATTTAAAAAAAATGGTTTCTAGAACATTTCTAATTTCGACTGACTCTAGTCCTTTTTCAAATACATGATTTTTAATGCGTAATGAAATATTGTTCAACTTTTTCCCACGATTTTATTACGTAAAATTTTTATTTTTTACTTATCTGGTTTTGTTATTCTTTATTCTTTGAAATTGGATTTTCATGTTAAGGTTTATGTAGCGTCGAAATCTTCATTTTAATTGTTACATTATTACTAATACGAGTGAATTATTTTTATGTATTTTTTCCTTTTATGACGGAAAACAGGAAAACGATTTTATGACACATAAGACATAACACTCACACAGGGGGAAAAACTGTTGTTACATAAACATTTTCCTCATCAAGTACAAAGACCTTTTCTCGATGAAAAATCAAACACCGAATAATAGGAAAAAATTCCTAACTTCGGAATCATCTAGAGGACCCTGTAGAATGTGGAAATTTACAAAGCTACGGTAGCCAGTTAACCTCGACCCGTTGGGACGGCGGCCCATGAAAACAGAATTACTCGATAATTCACAACCTCAACAACGGTTCCAACCATGTTGACATATTTTCGTAGAGGTGATTTTCCGGCCCCAGCGATGCGAGGCATTAGCGTATAATTTTCGCACACTTGCGATGATTTATTTGTAACTGGTCTCGGGGAAAATATTTCGACCGGAAGGTCGAGAAAGAGATGGCTATTTGGCATTATGTAAATAAAGCCGCGTCCGTCGCCCGTATGACAATTGGACCAGCATCGATGCGTGAGTTTTTCATCGTAAAAACAGGTACAGGTCGTAGCGAATTACTCGTTTTACCGTAAATGAAATATACGCGGTAATTTTTTACGAACCTGTTACATTTATTTTATATTTATTTTTTTTTATTAACACGTTAATCGCTGACCGACTGACCCGACTGGATATCGTCGAAGCTGGATTTTATTTAAATGTATTGATTTTTATAGGCGGAATAAGACGCCTTCGATACTTAGCAAAGATCTTACGATTTCATTGACGTATAGGAAATTTACAATCAATGAAATATTTCGCTACAGATGAACTTGACGTTACGTAAAAGTTACACAGAAATGCATATCATCGCAGTGACAATGTATATTCGAGCGTGATTTAGCAAAGTGAATGAACCGTGACGTACCAAGGTGATATTTTTCGTTTCATAAGAACATCGTGGTTGATTTATGGATAACTCGAATGCACCAATAGATGATTTTTTTTCAAAATGAACCTCTCACAATGTAAACCAATATAGGGAAAAAACACCTAAAATCTCCCAAAGAGCAGTTTAATGACGTCATCGTAGTTCTTATTCATTTCCCAAAGCTTAGAATTCCTCGTATATGGTATCAAAGTATATACGAGGTTATAAAATGAAAAATAATATTCAGCCTATGTAAAGAAATGTGACACGCGTGATACTTTTTTTCCCTGTAATCAACATTCCTAGTTTTCTTGTACTTAGCGATGCCCCTTTGCCATTGTGTTCTTTTTCCTTGGTATGATTTTTTTATAAACATGTCTTATTACGTTTGCTAAGTCGTTGCATTTTTCGTAGAGTAAATTTCATACTTTCTTTATTCCTTTTACGGCGATGAAAATCGCTTTGTGATGGAAGACTTTAACGCGAAGAGAGGATTTTTTTTACTTCACTAATGGATACATCGAAGCAGTTTTATAGTGAAATACCAATGCAGATCGTGCCGATTACGTTAAATTACTGTAATAAGTAATATATTAAAATGCACAGGTCATTGTTATGGTGAAAATATAAACGATTGTTTTATCATTAAAAGTACTCGTGTACACAATTACACAGACACACTGTGAACACATGTTTTTCCTCATCGTTATATAGAAAGTGATATAGGTATAATTTGTACTACTCATTTCGATACACGATTCATGTATCATTATAATAACAACATCTACGATTCAGAAATTACACCACAAAAAATGATAAGCGCCGAAGTGCACTTTCAAACGCAGAATCCCTTTACGATATTCCATTCGTAGTGGCGTAAATTAACAACATATTCTTAAGCAATTACTAAAACTTATTTAATAAATTAGTACAATACCGAACCGTTATTAAGATAAATCACTAACCTGAAAGTGAAACCGCGACAACAGGTGGCTTCAAGAATACGTAGCTCGGAGAGTCTATCAGACAAAGTTCGGAGGTCGAAATTAACCAAACAATCACTTCATTTTCATTTTGTTCTAATACCCACAAACACGGAATAGAATAATACGTTAATTTTAACCGCAAAAACATTGAAATTGAATAACACGAATAAAAAAAACAATGCAATACTTCGATATGTATCTGAAGCTATGCGCTTCCCGTTTGGATATTTACATGAAAAATATCCTGTAGTATTGTCTTTATGAATTTTTTGAATTGTGTAAACAAATAATTAGCAAATTGAAGATGAATTTTTACAATAACAAACACTATGAATTAATTTACCCGGCAAAAAAGTTATCAAATATTTCAACTTTTTCCAAAAATTACCTGCACTTTGTTTACATTACGTTGCAATCAGTGTTGTCATTTGAGCATTTATACGTGTTCTTTATAAAATTGTTGATTTGCGTGATTTTTTTTATTTTTTTGTTGGAAATGCAGTCAATTGTCAATTTAGGATTTTTTTAATGAATAATTACTACACGATATAATATTCATTATATTTTGAAATTACGTGCATCGTTATTACAATTGCAGGAATGAAGGTTTCCACAGAATATAATGAAAATTAAATAAAACAGAACAGGAAGATAAAGCTGAAAAAAGATTTAATTTTTGTAAAAGTACATTCGAATTTTTAATTTTCCCTGTAATTATAAACTATACTTGTAACAATGCTTCATGCAGCGTTTTTTAAAAATTATTTTTCGACGATTAGTATGCGAAAATTCAACAAAAAGAGCTCATGTAGATATGTAATTTTCTTTCATTAAAGATTAATATTGAAGGTCTGCCATGGCACAGTTTTGACGACTGATTCTCCTTGCTTCTTTGTTTATACCTTGCAATTTATCACTATTGTGGAAATTTTTTTTATGCAATGAATAAATCGGTTCGATTTTTTGAAATTGAATACAAAGTTATTTTGATTTTTAAGCGTGACATTATTTTGTGTTTGCAACGTGTAACTACGTATTATCAAAACACTACGACTAGGTGAACTTGAAAATTACGGTACAAAAGGTCTAATAAGCGTGGCGATTTAGACGTTGAAAAATCTGAATTTATTATTGTGCTAATGAGGTGTTGAAATATGCTCATTACATCACGACAGCTGACCACTGGATAAACATTGTGCTTGAACGATGTAAACAGGTCAAAAAAGTGGTTCTATTTTGTATTTTGCATTTGACTCAAGAACATCTTGTAATTCTTAATATTTCCATCGATTCAGAGGAGATTACTTACAACCAGTTTCATATTTGACGTAAAACTTTTCACTGTAGTGACGCATGCGGTAGGTTTGCATACGTTGAACTTAACTGACTCGTGAAACATACACAATATATTTAATTCTCTATAGGTCAGCGAATGCATAACATTGAACATGAACGTTAATTTGTTAGAGGGAAATATTCACGGGCTTCGAATTTAATAGCCGGTAGTCACGTGGTTGGAATCAAATAATAGATTTATTTTACCTCGGCGTATTATATACGGATAATCGTAATAATGACGACGATCTAACGGATGCATATTTTTATAAATTACAGGTGAAATGACTGTTTTGTATTTATTCACGAGAAGACGTTTCAATTGGGACGAGGTCGACTTCAGCATCTTCTCCACCTACATGATGGTTACCAACCTTCTAGGTAATAAGACCGCCAGCGGTTGTTTTCATACCACCGAATTACGGAATATTTTAAATTTAATTGTTTATATATATAACTTTTTGAAATGCGTTTGATAATTATCCGATGTTTTATCACTAAACATCGACTACTGACCTAGTTCCGACGTTATGTATTTCCGCCATTCTGTGTTATTTTCAATTGTTATTATTATCGATATTTTATACCTAATCATTATCGTCATTAATTTTTTTTATTCCAGGTACCATGTTCTCAGTTGGAATATTCAGTCATGTTTTACAAATCGACGACGCTCTCATAGGTGTAATGTCATGTATGAGTAAAATTTTAGCCGGCTTTGTGTACGCATTCGCGACAACAGATTTTGTATTTTATTTAGGTAATTATCACGTTAGGGGATGCGTCCGAATAGCAGGCGTGGTGTTCTTTACCTTGGGCTATTTATAAAAATCTGACCCAAATTACAGCATCGGGTACACCCCGTGATGCTAATGACACGTACGAACACGCCGCGTGTCTTGAAATGCAACGTACTCCATTGTTCTAATCAATTGCTTTTGGTTTCAGCTCCATTAGTAGATATTGTAAATGGTACATCGTTCATAGCGATGAGATCGATTATATCAAAACTCGTGACGCCGGACGAATTGGGTAGGTTAATTATACGCGATAATGTGTCGACGTAATTATCTCGGTTTTTAATCTCCATCGAATATTATAGGTAAAGTGAATTCGTTGTTTGGTGTTTGCGAAGCGATAGTTCCTTTGATTTACGGACCAATGTATAGTTACATTTATCGAACTACGTTGAATACCATGCCCGGTGCTTTCTTTCTAATTGGCGGTGGCCTTACAGCACCTGCTGTCATTATATTTTGGTAAATATCCGATTTTCATTTATATTTAAGATTCGTTTAATAAATTCACGTCGTTTGTACAGGTGGATGTACACAATTCATAAGAAGAAAGCAAAAGAACTGAAATCCAAACAAGATGGCGAATCTCAAAAACAAATTTCAACCATTGGCAATTCGATGCAGAAACCTAAAAAGCATAGCATTGATTTTATGCTTACAGCGAATGATTTCGATTTAAGAACCATCCTAGACAGACGAACAACCACTCATCGAGGTTCAGCTCAATTCATCGGCATCGACAATATGGCTTTTCAAACAGAACGAGAAGAAAATTCGTAAACATCTAACATCCTTCTCTGGATCTAGTTCATAGCTCGAAAGCGTTAAAATTTATATCCGAGCTGGCTATCGTAAAAATTGGTGTTTGGTAAAAAATTTCACGTTTATGCGTGAACGATTAAACTGAATTTTACGTGTTGTCTTTGCTAGACTGTACCAAGACGCGAAATTTTCGCATTTTTTTCCTCATTCTGCGACGTGAAATGCAGTTAATAACGATTAAGTAATAAAGCGACCTTAGGCGAACAATAGTTATTATTCAGCTGCAAAATTAATATTTTTTCTTCCCATTGAACCAACGGTTTTTTTTCATTGTCCAATACTTTAAAACATTTTAACACGCGGTAATTAATCCGACGTTATTACTGGTTTGTAGAACAACAGCTTTCGTAATATTTTCGCTAATTCTGTAGTAAAAGTTGTTTTTTAAAAGTAGAAAATTTCGATCATCTCGTCTTCCACGTTCTATTTTCTAATAACTGTGATATATTGATAGTGTACGTATATTTAAGTACTTTTTAATTCACGTTTTACGATATTCCTTCGTTATGTATCTTATACGTATTATGTGATTTTGTCGTTTTAATTCGTGATAGATAAGGCTCGTTCGAGGTTCCAATCGCCGACTACGCAGTTCACGTGCCATATCCGTTCGACGACTAGATGAAGTTTTCGGTATGGCGCAAGCGGCCCCGAAGAACTGCCAGATTCGCTGACGTGTACAAGTAAATTTTAGATTTTTGTGAATAAATTGTTACAGTATTGTGTCCATTGTATACTGATATTAAATATTTTTAAATCATTTCTTTCATTTGTAACCGTTGTTTTTCTCCCATCAAAAGCACCAATAGGAAAATTTCTCCGATGAGCGAATCCTTCAACAACGAAAAACAAGAGGGTAACTTCAAAACAAACACTCGCTTATCTTCAATCACAAACATGTGAAAAAAAAACACGCAACCAATTAAAAAAAATACATCTATTATAATTCCACGCACACAAAAAAAGAAGAAAACAGTGAAAACGTAACAAATTACAAAAAGAGATTTAAAAATACTTAAAACAAAATCTTAACAAATACAAAATATATGTATATAAAGTAGATCTTCATCTCGTTTTAATGAGCAGAGTACCATTTTGAATGTCAACGATGAACCTTGAAAAATCTTAAAAAATTCAAATAAAACGGAAAAAGAAACAAAAATAACAAACTCATAAGGTACAATTAAAAATTGAACTTTACATTACTTTTTTTGTACTACTATTAATAACAACTGGTTTAAAAAAAAATCAACTGCGTAATGAAAATAATACAACAAATTGCCAATATGCTCACAGAACGATAACTTGAAATTTTCTTTGAAAATAAAACGACCCAAGCAAAAAAAAAATTAAAATAACGTATAAAAAAACATGGTATAAAAAATTACACTTCTACTCGAAGAAGAAAAACGAAAGAAAAAAGCGTGTAAAAATTACACAATAATTTCGCGAGTACCCTGCCGAACAAAATGAAATAAAACGATAAAAGCCGTTAAAAAATAAACAAATAAATGTATTAATACCCTGAGCTAAAAAACGATAAGCGTATTTCAATTGCTCCATGAATTACGTAGGAAAAATAACATGAATAAAAATATTCAGAGAGGAATGTTTAAAATCATAAAAAAAAATCGACACAACAAAATGAGTCAACTTCCAAAACAAAAAACCCCTATACAACCTTTTCCTTCTAAAATTGTACATTTTTACACGACTTCATCAACTTAAAGATAACTTTGTACTTGAATAAAAAAAAAAAAGAAATCAAAACATGTTAAAATACAAACCCAACATTCAAGTTGAAAAGTACGCGATAAAATACCAAAAAAAGAGAAACCATCGAAATCTATTGAACTTTGTTTTTGTACTGGAAATTAGACGACTGAGTATCGAGAAATCTGATATAATATAAAAAAATGGGGGCATCGGTAACACAGCCTTATTGTAACGAGCACGTACCCTCTCGTTTTTAGGAAATTTCACGTATCTCAGTCGTGACAAGGGAAACTAACTTAAGACTTGAGAAAAAAAAATTCGTAACATGTGAACGCGCCAACAATGAAAATAAAAATCGATCACAAGTATTACTTATCTTTTAAACACGTAACTATTTTAGCGTAGATGAGCTTTAAACATGTACTAACATAATTTAAGTACGCTTAAAATATATTATAATAAAAATGGTAAAATTTTCTCGTATAAAAAAAAGAAACAATAATCAAGCACCATTTAAACCTTTCTTTTTTTCACAATATTATGCGCAACTATATTTTGAAATACGATTAACCTTTAAAACATGTTTCAGACATGACGAAAGACCCGAAGAAAATTAAAAAAATACGTAAAAAAACATCGAGTAACGTAAAAAATAAACGCACCAAAAAACATATCCTTATCGAAAAATAATTCGTAATATCAAAACCGCCCTTACGATAATTTGTACAACTAAAAAATAATTCAGAGAAAAAAAACATGTCGAAATAACTTAACAAAAAAAATGCAATTCGTTTTTAACACGTCATAGGTTATATACATAGTAGGAACCTTCATTACGCGAAAAAAAAATAATAATAATTCGACGTATTAAAATTTCAACATAACGAGGTGTTCGATGAAAACCCCCCTCATCCCCTTCGAAAAAATTCGGCAAGATTTCCCCCAGGGCAAGAAAACTTTCACAAACGAGATCGCTCATTTGATAAGTTCCATCATGATTGGACTTAGCTCGAGCACCTCTTTTAAAATAAAAACACTGATAACAATAAGGTAAATAAAACTGTAACTTATCAAATAATCAGGTAACTGAGAATTGAATTATAAAACATAAATAACATTTGGTTTCAAACATTCCTCCGGCCAAATACCACCCGTTACTGAACACATAATCGACAAATACCGTCGCGCATCGTGGTCCCATGGAAAAATTTCGCATACTCTTCGAACGAGTACGACCAGACGACGACCTTTTACGGGTATTTTGTAATTTTGAACGAGTACCTCTTTTCATCGAGATCAACGTTACACCGGAGACGATGCGGTTGCATATGCTAATTCATTCTCGTGAAAGCCGTCGTCTATCGGTATCTCGGAGTTTTTGCTGCGTTCTTTCGCCTTCTTGAATTCCTTCAACGGTGGACTTTGCGATTGATTTTTATCGCAGTATCCGGAATCGCCTCCTCCTTCGTGGTCTCGTTCAGCATCCGTAACTTCCATTATGGTTTGGTACATCTCGTCTAAAGGCGAATCACAGCTCATTAACGGGTTATTTACGTACTTGATGGATCTACTGCCGGGGTAATACTATATACAAAACAGATTGAAATAAATTAATACGTCGATTTCGAGTAGTTTCTCATAACATTACTATACTATTGAAATACACCAGATTAACTTACTCTAACACCTTCGATATTACTACTAGGTACATTCCCATTACCGTAATTTCCATTCGGAAGCAATGGCAATTGCAAATTCGTGCCATTTCCGTATACAACGGAACTCTACATAAATAAAAACCATTACTTCAACGAATCCTCGGTGAAATTACCTAATCACCTACGCATTTACCTTAAACGCGGACGAATTTTTGGCCAAAATTTTCACATCTTGTTTTTTATACGTTGACGAAACACGTAAACTATCATTCCTCTGATAATAATACTTCTTCAGTAAGTACTTGCCGAACAATGCGACAGGAATACAACAGGCAATAAATCCCAAACCGATACCAGCACCGATGATTAAACCGATGAATTTCTCGTCATTCTGCACCTCTATGAATTTCACCGATTTCAACGAAATAATTTTCGGCGGCCCTTCGATCGGTCTCGTTCCGTCCATCGAGTTCACCCTGATAAAATACTCGGCATCCGGTTGCAACGATGTTATCTACAATGAAAATCAACTCAGCATCTTGGTATTGCGCAAATCCACGAGAAATTACCACACTAACCTTCACCGATGTCTTTGATCCTGCGACTTCAACTTCATCGGGTTGCTTAGCATTGCTGAATGGTTTAGTTTCGCTACCCCGTAAAGAATACTGTACTACGTAAGAGTTACGCTTCTCGTCGAAGATATCCGGTTTTTCCCACGATATCAATGCGGTATTCGAGTTTATTTGACTAAACGACAAATGCTCAACTTTGCCCGGAGCTGTCGAGCGAAATATAAAATACATTAAGTGATCAAAAATTGAGTCATGATTAGTAAAATCGCCCTTACCCGGTGCGCCACTTAGCTGACATATCGCAGGTTGGGTGAAATTACTGCTTTCGTTATGCTCGTCGAATACTCGAACTCTGGCTTCGTATTCTTCATCACTGAATAATATCGGAAGGTCCATGTTTTTATTTTTAGTACTGAAAATTATAATAATTCGTCGGTTAATTTTATTCAATTATCTCGGTTTTTTCGCGAATACAAAAGGGAATTTTTTCAGTGCAAATGTTGATTTCATCAAGGAATCTTTCGTGAACCTACAACTTCAACGAGAAATTTCCACATCTTCCGAATTTTTCAAAATTTTCCAAAAGGCCGTAACCGGATAAGCAGGTTGATTTAGCTCTTTTGTTAAAAAAAAATTTAAATCAAGTAGGTAGTTAGGTACTGTTGAGATACGTTCATGACCAAAATTTCATAGCCCCCCTTTTTGAGAAAAATTTCTAATTGAAAAACAAATGGGAATTTTTTCCTCAGAAACGGTAAGAGAGTGGGGGTTAAAATTTTAGTAATGGTAGACTTTCATGTACGATCTACATACAAAAATCAACAACCCCCACCATCATTTTACCCCCACCAAAATACGTTTCTTAAGTATTTTTTTCAAATTAACTATGACCTCGATGAGCGAAAATTTTGTAACTTCGGTGGTAGATGCCCTATTGACCCCCAAATACTATAAATATTTTTTCGAAATATTCACTCAACGGGATTATGGTAAAAAACTGAAAAATCGTACAAAAATCGACTTTTCTAACTCGAAAAAAATCGCAAAATCATATTCAAATTATTCATAATAAAAAACGTCATATAGCCAAAGACCCAAAAATCGATAGTTTTCGAGAAAAAAATTGTTCAAGTAATGAGTTCAAGCACGCGCGCGGTCATCTGCATTTCCCGCTATGCAGTGGCGCTTCGTTCGCAACAACGGGCGACGCGCTGCGTTAGGCAGATTATTTCCACGTGCGCTTACGACCTTCACTATGCAAATGATATGAATTGGGGTCCCTTTATGAGGCTCAAGGTGACTTGGGAAAACGATTTTTGAAACAAAAATCGTGGCA
This sequence comes from Maconellicoccus hirsutus, assembly GCA_003261595.1. Lineage (NCBI taxonomy): Eukaryota > Metazoa > Arthropoda > Insecta > Hemiptera > Pseudococcidae > Maconellicoccus > Maconellicoccus hirsutus. The sequence continues at coordinate 56,759 of QBDW01000602.1, read as the reverse complement.
AAATAAACGAGAAACATTTTTTGTAGAAATCATTTTTTCGTATATCCTCAAATTTCGTCATATTTTCGCCATATTAATCGCGTAACAAACGAAATAACCAAGTTGGGGAGTTTTCATGAGATTTGAGGCGACTTGGGACAAAAACTTATGATACAAAAGTTATTGCAAATTAAATAAGGAACATTTTGTACAAATCGTTTTTTTGTATTTCTTCAAATTTCGTCACAATTGTATCTCATGATGGTTTTATGAGACTTGGGATGATTTTAGGAAAAAATGCATGAAATAAAAATTGTCAAGAATTTAAAAAAGAACATTTCTTGTACCAACGATTTTCTTGTATTTTGCCAAATTTCGTCATAATTTCACCATATCACAACGAAAACTATGCAATTCTCTTCGGCATGAAACTCCCCGACTTAGTTTTTTAAAAACCCATCTATAAATCCAACAATCAACATGATCCTCACCTGACCCTCCTAAGCTCCACCACGCTGCTACCCTTGAGGTAAACTTCGACCAAAAATAACGTTCCGTCGAGTTCCTTGGGGTAATACCACAGCACCCGAATAGTAGCCGAATCCTTCCAACACTCTAGGTAATTCGAGGGTTCCAAAGTAGGAGCTTTTTCGCCATATTCCATGGTGTACATCGTAGTCCCCACTGCTATCGGTTTATCGTATATGAACAACATCAAGGTAACTTCGTATTGCGATCCTGGGTCTGAATAGAATTGAAATTAATATTTCATGGTAATTTGGGTTGTAACCAAAATATACGTACTCCAGTCATATACTATGTAACTAGTTTCGTTGCTGAATAAATGGGTTTCTTTGTGCGGACTTATGAGGTCATTTTTCCTATATTTTAAAAGAAATCCTTTTAATAAATCCGACGTATCCAGGAGCCTCCATGTTATCTAAAACGAAAAACCAATCTCGATAAATAATCCTTAACGAGTAACATCTCACACAAAATAATTACCACAACTGAAGATTGGTTAATTCGATAAAAATGTAATTTCGATTTCTGATCAACCGACTTCACAGCAATGGAAAGCGTCTCGTAAGGACTTCCTTTTAAATCAGACTGAATATATACTTCATATTGCGCATCCGCGGTCAAATCTATTGCAAATCCGTATTAAATAAAATTCAAACATGACGATAAACAATTGCAATTTACTTACCGGTAATTACCATGAAATTATCGGTAGTATTATCCGAAATGACATCACTATCATTAAGTACATTTCTCGCTTCGACGTGAAAATAAACACCGCCGTTAGGATTCCAATCGATTAGAACAGTATCGGCGAACAACCAAACGTAATTCACTTTCGTCGAAGAAGCTAAACGTAATTTCGCATTAATACGACATCGTAAATACGCCGATAAAATTCGCTTACTTGGATTCACTTTAGTAGCACAAGTCACCCAATTCGAAGGCGGCGATGCTGAATTTCCGGAAAATCTCACCACCGAAAACGAATAATTAGAATTCGGCTTAAGGCTACTCACAACTAGTGACCCGTTCATCGAAGAAATCGCATTTTTATCAGATGTATCGTCTGAAAGAAATCAATAATTTAAGAAAACCAATTCCCGTAGTTAAAATTTTCAAAAAATTCGTACCTATTCGATGATAATTCACTGAGAAAGCCTGAGCAAACGTTTGTTGATTTTGTTGCGAAACACCGGGCGCAACTTCGGTACCTCCATCGGTCGCTGGTTCGTCACCTCCTGCGTTAGATCCATCTTGCACATGGATAAGTTCGCCGTTGAATTCCGTATAATTAAAAGTGATATGGATATCCGTCGAATTGATCGGTGTACATTTCACGTCAGTCACTTTTGGAGGTATCGCACCTTGGATTTGGATATCCAACACTGTTGCTCTGGACACGCTACCTAATTCGTTCTCCGCCACGCATTGATATATGCCTTCATCTTCCGGAATCGATACTAATATTCTCAAATGAGTTTCTTTTATCTGGTATCGAGCTACGGAGGAAAAAAATCATAAATGAGATGTTTCTTAAATACTTAAGAGTTCAGAGAAAAAAACAGCATTAGACCAGAATTCACATATCGAAGACAAAAACCATTTTCCAAAAAAATACGACCATAAATTAGAATTTCTTAAATACCGCTTAATTAATTTTTTTTTCCAAACAATACGTTCAATTTCCAATTTTTTTATCACAGAAGAAATAAATACACATTTTATTTTCCTAAATATTAAAATACTCACCATCACTTTCGATCAATTTCCCATCATGGAACCACTTGACCTTAGGTGCCGGACGCCCTGTGACATTACATTCGAACAGAACCGGAATCCCGATTAATACGAACAACCTCGATGGACTAATACCGGTAATTTTCGGTGCTTCTCCAAAAGTAATATTGACACTCTGAAAATTTCACCAAGTTACACCACCGCGCTGACACCTTTACCATTATCATCTTACCTGTTGCATCATTCCTTTATCTACGATGCATTGCAATTGCCCTTCGTAATAGTTCTTCATAATTCCTGTTTTCAGATTATAAAATCCTTTTCCCGTATAACCAGGTATCGACTCGACACGACCTGAAAAATGTATATTCGATGATGCCGATGATCCTAATTCTTGGCAATTTTTCTAATCAATCCTTACCTGATACCGTCTGCCGCGGAACCAACAACCACGTAACCTCGGAGTTTGATTTGCTGACATGGCAGGGCAGAGTTACCTCGTCATTCACAGGTATTACTATCCTTTTGGGTAAATCCGGCGAAATGAAACGCAACTGATGATGTGATTTTGACTCATTTATCGTTAACGTGGTCTTCGTTACAACAGACTCCTTGGAAACCGAATTTGTAGCATGGCAGCTGAAATTTTCCATTATGTTAAACGAGAATATTCAATTTAAATATTAATATTTTTTTGATAGATTTTTTGATAAACAATCAAGGCATTTTTTACAGCATATTTAATACCATTTCAAGTATTAAGGAAGAAGGATAAAACTGTGACCATGAAAAAGGTTTCCTCAATATTTAACCACAAAAGCACGGAGAATTAATTTTCGAATATATTTCCAAAATTAACACCAATCGCATCAACACTGCAAATTAAAAATTCGTCAACAAAACCTTTCCTTCTTTAGCAACACTGTTCGCACGTACAAAAAAAAGCATAATTTTCAACATTTTAAATTTACAAATTCCCCCTTCCTCTCCCTTCCAAAGAAAAAGAAAAAATATGAAAGAATTACGCGAGCACAGAGGAAAATTTTTACATTCGTCTCAAAAATGTGCCATTTTTAATGCATTGAAAAAAAAATAGAAATTCCCCCTCTCTCTCCCTTTCAAAAAAATTGAAAATAATGAAAAAACTACGCGCAAGCGGTGGCAGGAAAATTTTTACAATTCGTCTCAAAAATGTGCCATTTTTAATGTATTGAAAAAAAACTAGAAATTCCCCCCTCTCTCTCTCCCTTTCAAAAAAAATTGAAAATAATGAAAAAACTACGCGCAAGCGGTGGCAGGAAAATTTTTATAATTCGTCTCGAAAATGCGCCATTTTCAACATACTATAAAAACGAATTTAAAATTTCCCCCTACCTTCGAAAAAATTGAGAAAATATGAATAAATTTAGCGCGAGCGCAGAGAGGATAATTTTTACATTCGTCGCAAAAATGGGTCATTTTTAATAATACAAAATCTTTAAAATTCCCCCTCTCTCCCTTTTAAACAATTGAAAAAATATGAAAAAATTGCTCGTTTAGTGCAAAAACTCACAATTCATTGCAAAAATGAATAATTTTCATCATTTCTGAAAGAACTTTAAATCCCTTCACCCTTCTCCACGTGTTAATAACGTACAACAACTTTCCTTCAAAACGTTTCCAACACAAGAAGTAATTTTTGAGAAAGAGCATGTCAAAAAAACCCGAAAATAAAAACGTCAGCTGTCCAAGTTGACTTTTCGATTTTTGGCGAATTTTTGAAAATTAAAAATTACAAAATGGAACTTTAAAAAAAAGTTAATACGGAGCGATAATTTTAAATCGCGTAAAAAATTGTTTTCCTTAATTCGAACCCGCTAAATCCGAAAATCACATTTTCGTGCCGTTCTGGAGCCTCCAGCGCGATTTTCATTTTTCTCCAGAAATTTCGAAACACTCTAGAAGACGTCCATATAAGATCGGGCAGCTAAAAACTTGGTTTCATCCTACTCTCGACCTACCCAACCGACTTGATCACATTTCCAGAAAATTCCAGCCGTTCATATCGAGTGGGTTTTTCTGGAACAGCATTTCTATGATAAAAGAATTATTACGAGTTTAAAAAATTCTCATTTTTTTGTTAATCGGTTGGATAGTTCGGGAATAAGAGGAAACGAAGTTATTAGCTGCCCAATGCCATATGAACGCCTTGTGTAGCGTTTCGAAATTTCTGGAGAAAAATGAAAATCGCGCTGGAGGCTCCAGAACACCTGGACAACGTAATTTTCGGATTCAGCGGGTCTGAATTAAGGGTAAAATATTTTTTCGCGATTTAAAATCATTTTTCTAAATTAGCTTTTTTTTAATTCCCCATTTTTTAAAGAAATTTGGTAATTTTCAATTTTCAAAAATTCGCCAAAAATCAAAAAGTTAACTTAAGCAGCTGAAATTTTAGTTTAGGGCGTATTTCAACACGCTTTTTCCAAAAATTCGACTCCAGTTTAAATCCGAGCCGATCACCTCAATGGATTCTCTTGTAAGAATTTTTTTCATATTTTTATGACGAGAATTTACATTTTTTTTCGAACCACCCTGTTGTATATCCTTTGTACTCGAACTAGATACCCTCTCTATGTTCTTGGGTTGCATCAACTATTAAGTTTACTTTTCAACTTTGGTCATCGAGTAAAATTCTACAAGTTTATAAACCCTCGCTTACGTTAATCCTTTCATAAACCAAATCAGGATCACGTTCAGGAAAACAGCGTATAAATTAAATCAAAACAAAGTAACACCTCCACGTATACTTACGTTTACATTGAAAATAAAACAAAATATTCCTTTAATATTACCTGTACTGTCCAGCATCGGATTTTGATACATTGTTAATATACAGGTATTTCGATGAAATCACGTATCTGCAAAAATGTAATTTTTCCAATGAATAATAAGTTACGTTACGCGTATGCAACGCTATTGCCTTAAAAACATAAATTTCTTTTAAATTTACGTTTAATTTAAAAATATAAATACGGTCTAATATGAAAATTCCATTTGTCGAAAGCCGTTCAAAACTACATCAAAAAATCATTTAAACGATCACCTCAATAAGAAACCTAGGACTACGCTTTTGCAATGTTTTCTCACACAATCGCAACATTCCGCAATTCCCCTTCGTGAAAATACTTCGCTCGCTGTTGCCATCGATAAATCAAACCTTTCTCATCGAGACCTCTAAACATGGCTTTTTCCGCCATTACCCCGAACTAAAAAAAGCTCCTTATCAAGGTGAAACATTTCCGAACTACTTTTTAGTATTCAACGTAACCACACGACAAGTACATCTTTGTTTCCTAAATACGACGTATAACAATGCTACAAAATAAGAAAAACCTTCAAAAAAAGAAGAAATTATACTTAAAAAATACCAAATTCTTCGAATAATTTCACCATTAAAATTTCTAATTTGCTCGCAACTCGTATTTTTTTCATAAACACACACAAAGACATTACACATTATAAAAATAAAATAAAAAACTATAAGAATTTAAATTAAACAATTAAAAATTACACAAATGCTAATACCTGGTAAAAATACAGACTGAATAAGGAAAAAGCGGAATAACTATTTCATGCTATTACCCTTCTGTAGTAACTATTTAATTCGTTAAATTATTTCCAACAAGCAAATGTTAAAAAGGACGAAAAATACAAAAGGTGGAATATATTTAACTTTAGTAAACGTTTCTTAATCCGATTGGAGTTTTTTTATTCTAATTTTAATACAAAGATACGCTTCTTCGTAATCAGCAATTCTTTGCGTTCTCGAATAATTTACAAGTAATTGTGAATTTTTTCATAGCCGAGATAATTTTAATCAATTTACCTTTCTTCTTTTTCCGCGTTAATATTTTCCCTTTCGCGAGTACCAATTACATAATTTCGTAGTTTCGCCTTCTCCCCCGCGCCACCTCAAAACATCGCGTAAGATTTGCCTGCTTTTCGTACAATGTCGAGAGTCGTTTACCATAAATGCGACGTATTTTACACCAAATCGACAACATTTGGGCCGAGTTACCACGTCGAAATGGTAAAATTACCTAAGCTCTTTTGGGATCGGCTCTTTACCGCTGGTTCCGCTGATAAAGTTTTCAAACGGTCGGAAATACACGCTTTCGAACGAGTAAATAATATATAACTCGACCTATAGCGTCGGATTACTGCGTCAAAACTTCAATTCGTCACGACAGCGCTTCAAGCTGGCCACAAAATTTACAAATCGCGTAATTTTTCGTTTTAGAAGTTAATTCCTTCGATAACTGAAGTCGTCTTATCTTTTTTTAATGGGAGGAAAACGTAATATGCATATCGATACGTTAAAAATTATCCGAGATCCGCATGAGCTCGCGTCCGAAGCATAGCAAAAGCGAAAAATGTCGCCAAATCAAAGCTCATCGTGTTATTTGATGCATATTTCACGAATCAAAGTATCGTAGTAACCCCCTCCCCTCAGGTCTAAAATTCGTTTAACAAAAATATACGCTTGTCGCAAAAAATTCCAGATAAAATTGAGACATTTCAAAAAAACAGAAAGATCTGGAAGAATTAAATAAAAATCAAACGAAACTGACAATGAAAAGTTGTGCCAAGACATGTTCCAGCTCAATTGCTGATCAATTTTTTGTACGTTGTTTTTTGCCTTGCTTCGCATTTTGCAAAATCGCAAATCAATCTTAGAATTATTTCAAACAAAAAATGTTATATGATCCACAACCCGAAAATCAGTAGGTTTTGTAAAAAAAATTATTTAAATGATAAGCTTGAGCATGCGCGCCTTAACCGTTACTTCTCGCTGCGCGGTAGCGCCTCGTTTACGGTTACGCGCGTTGCTGCGTTAGGCATGTTACTACAGGCCAAACGCGGTGCCGTGCGCAACGGTGAACGAGGCGCTATCGCGTAGTGGGAAGTTTCGGCCAACGCGCGATCGCGGTATTTGTGATTTTTGACCAAGACCTCGGGGAGGCAAAATTTTGAAAAAAATATATGATATTTAGGAGCCGATAATACATCGAAAAAATGAGTTTAAAAAATTATGCCAGTTGAGATAGATAGTTAAAAAAAAAAAATTAAGTCAAAAACGCCCGTTTGGAGGAGAAAAATTGAAGTGGGGGTTGTTGATTTTTTAATAGAAGGCCCTTATAAGGGTCTACCATGCACCAAAATTTCAATTAATTCCGTCGACTTTAATTGGAGAAAAAAATTCATATTTGATTTTCGAAAAAAAAATTATTTCTCGAAAACGGAAAGGAGAGGGGAGCTGAAATTTTGGTCATGAACGTTTCCTGATAGTACCCACCTACCACCCAAATATCATCAAAATCCGGACCCTGAGGCAAATCGCTTATGGTAATCTGCCTATAGCCTTTGCAAGAATTTGATAAAACTATCCCAATTAATAATTTTTTTTTAATTTTCTCTTCTGCTTAAAATATTTTCTTTTTGAAATTATTTTAGCAAAATTTTCTACAAATTCGTCTCTACAGTTTGAAAGATAAAAATTTTCCTACTTAGTAGGCCAATTTTTTTCAAATTGATGATTAAATAGTTAATTAACTTGAACTTTGCCATCTTTTTTTTTTTTCGTTTTCGCCACGTTTCGATTTGCAGCAATAGAGGAGCGAGGGAAGGAGGGGGAAGAGGAGATCCATCTTCATTTTTTTAATTACTTTCATAAAGGTAATCGTCTTTTTTGAGATCTGAAATTTATGTATCATTTACTTGAAAAAGGCTTCAACCAGAACAGGTGGGAGGGGGTCGCAGTGAATTAATCGCTACTACTTGCTTTGATTATTTTCATGAAAACAATTTTTTTCCTATTTTATGATGATTAATCATGAGCAAAAATAATAATAATAACGAATTTCAAATTACACAATTAAAATGTATGTAAAGGTCATTTTTGAACGAGTGTGAAAAATTGGTCAAAAAAAATGGGAAAATTCGCTAAAAATGCGAGGAAAATTATTTGATGAAAAAATTACAATGAAAACTTGAAATCTGAAACAACTAATTTTTTTTCAATTTTTTTCCGTAAAGTGACAGCAATAAAATACCGAATTTTCAGCTTTAAAAAGACACCTAAAATTAACACACGAGTACGAATTAATTAAAATAAAAAATTTCATGTCTATGCTTGAAAAATCAAAAAAAAAACAAAAAAAATATAGGTTTATTTTTTCAACACAAGTGACCCTGTGACCCTTTCAATAAGAAAGTTGATAGAGCTTAAAATTTAAAGAGAAGAAATTTTTTCAATAAAACTGAATTTTTATTTAAAAAGTACAACCAAGCAAATCAATTCCGAGAGGCTGAAATCCACATAGGAAAAAATTTGAATATAACATCTGCCCTAATAGGACTTAAAATGAAGCACGTACTCGTAAATGAAGCAATAGTCTCGATTAACATAAAACCTCCAATTTCAATAATTTCGCTACCGATAAATAACAAAAATCCTCGTGAAAATTCCGTCCAACGAAAACAACGCTCTCGTTGAAAATTCCCATCAACACAATAGATTTGTATGTTCCACGAACGACCTTTGACGTTATAAATTTCAAAATTACGCCTGAAAATGTCACAGGAAAAAAATCGATACTTCACATGCCTAAAAATTTCGCAACTCCTCCTTTTTCCTTTATCGCAAAGCGTTGTTTTCGGAGATCGATAGATTATAAACCAAAAGCTCGGCATATTTGTGTAAACGCGAAAATTCCAACTTTTGTGGCTCATTGGCGAAATTCCGTCGATTTCACAATCTCGTAGAATTATCTGGTGGGCATATGTTCGCAAATAAACACCGATCTGTTCACCGTATCGTATTTCCTTTCACCTTGACCACAGGAAAAAAGCTCAGCGTGTTGTCTCGGTCATCGCGGCGGCATTTTAAATTTTCGGAACTTTACGCCACTACAAAGCTGCCCTAGTTTCGGGGTATCTATCATATTTACAGCCTTTTCTCGCTAATCACCTTGTTAAAAAGTTGCCAGAAAAAGGTTTCGGATATACGACACCTCGATCATAAAATTCAACGACGCGTAAAATCAATCGGATGCTTTCCACTAATGGATTTTCTTAAAGGTTTCGCTATACGAGAAAAAACAACCGCGACGAATTTAATTAAAACTTTTGATACAGTGAAAACTACAAGGTCAGATGCGAATAAAGGTTAATACATGTGACTCTCGTTACATTCCCAGGTAGCGTTTGCGGAAAAAGGCTAATTGCGGCGAGTACATACTTCTAATTAATCAATTTGAAAAATGAAACCTACGTTGCAACCTTAATTATCTTTAGATTCCTCGTAAATATTTCTACATCATTAAATCATCGCCCGAGCATCAATGGCGAACTAAAAATACTCATTTGGCGTACCTTGTAAAAGGATCGCTTTACTATTTAATTAAAAGCCTAAACAGTGCTATTCGATATCAAAACTTCGCAGCCAAGATTAAAGCAAGTTACCAAACAGCATCATAACGATCGAACTAATAAAAAAAGCTAAGCTTTTAAGCTATTGCACCAACAAAAGCCGACTTTTACTTCATTCGCAAAAGGAGAAAAAAATTAAAAGCGTGTTAAAACTGCGTCGTTAAAGCTTTCACACTCGGAAATTTTCAATTAGACGCGTATTTTTAAATTTTTAATTTCAAGTTATATATTCAAGGTACTTAAATCGTTTTGTAAACATTACGTTAACAAATTTCACCTATTTAACCTCGATGAACTTTTACGTTAAGCTTTTACAATAACGAAACGCCAATTTGGTAATATTTTTAAAAAAATAACTATCACGTTAATTAAGGTTTATAACGTTATACTCGTAATTTTAACGCGAAAAAAAGTTAATAACAAATGTCGAAAAATGATTGAAAAACTTGGTTCATCTTCCGTACACACCGCAGACTCCAACGACGACTCCATAAATCAAACTCCAACTCGATATCCGACTTAATTACAACTATTATTAAAAAAATATCTTACAAACGTAAGAAAAAACAACAACGAAAAAGGTAACATAAAACGACAGAATTTCTCAAATATCTGCAAATGATTTCGTTACAAGAGTAATTTTCGTCTCTATCACGTTAAATAATTCCATTCGCGAATAGCGACGCTTTAAAAACAGACAAAAATCACGCTCTAAATGGAATTCATTTTTCAAACAGCACAAAAACTGAATATTTCTCGGGTACTTTGAAGCAACAGGTGGCTTGTACTTTATTAAATAAGTCACCAATTTCTAATTATAATTCAAGTCGTAATGTTTATAATGAATACTGAACTTCTTAAATTGATAAGAAACGTTTTTCTTGCTTCGTTTTTACTCTCGGTATAAATGTTTTCCTTAGTTTTTCCTCTTTTTTTCACGTTTTTAATTCTCGACGTTTTTCTCTAATGAAATGACACCGAGTTTATTAATTTTTTTACTCTTATCAAAGGAAAAAAAACAAGAACGAAGCTTTTAATTTTTATAATTTTTTTCCAACGTGAAAAAAATCCGATTTTTTAATAAAATTACAAAGTACAAAAAATCACACAACGTGTTGACCTATTTAAGAGTTTTTTCAACTCGTGAAGATTTTAATTTCGAAAAACTTAAAATTCATTATCTACTTATTTCTTATTTCACGTAACTTTTAAACGGAATTTTCCCGGTTTTACGATGATTTACATTTGAAAATTTCCACCATTAATCGCACCGACAAGATTGAAAGATGAAAGAAAAGAACCAACGATTTCGAAAATTCATCTCATTGAAAAAGTTATTGGGAAAGTTGAAATGAAAATTCGTAGAATTCTTTTAATATTTTTTTCACTTCGTAGCGAGCACGTCAAAAACATGATTCAAAGGCGCTGATTCCTTTTTTGCACGTTATCCTATTTTTTTATAATTTTCTCAATAAGTTAGGATAATTAAATAACCTAATTAATTTGATCAACGTGTTTCAACATGAGCTGAAGAATTTAGTAAAAGAGGTTTGAGCCATTGAAAACATTTTTGAACACCTTATGATTTGTTCAACAAGTTTGGATAATTAAATAACCTAATTAATTTGATCAATGTGTTTCAACATTAACTGAAGAATTGAATAAAATAGGTTTGAACTAATTTTTTGAGCACCCTATGAACATCTTTTTTAAATTAGTGATTCGTCTAACAATCAAGAAAAGTGTTTCGAAAAATTATCAAAATTTTTTTGGGGGAAAAGTTCGAACAAAAATCGATAATTAAGTCGGAAATTATCCATTAATATGGAACCAAAAAAATTAAAGCTGATTTTTCAGTTTTTCAACATTAATCAAATTCGATCAAATGATCACACTTGACGAATAGTCAATTTGATAGAAACATGCGGTGAATCAATGTCTACAGGTCGACACAAAAATATAACAAAAAATATAAAAATACACCATCAACTTACACACTAAAAATACTCGCATATAAAAAATCCACGTAATTTACAATTTCATAAATCGAATAATACTCAACATTTGCATTATTTACTAAAATAAAACCCCCTCGAAAAAAAACAGCTCGTAAAATCACAAGAAAAAAATTAATACACAAAAAATCCGGATTTCACCGACTCATAAACTACCCAACGCTCGACAGAAATAATTACCAAAAAATTTACCACTAAATAACCAACCAATTGAACTCGTTCTCGACAATAACCCGCCGAAAATTTATCACTGTTTGAAAACTCTGGAAAAAAATATCCCCGAAGCGAACACCATTTTATTGGCGACCGCGTTAACAAACGTGACAAATTCCAAGCATCATTTCCAACGTGGAAAAAAAATACGCGATAAAAGTGGAAAAAAATTTCAACATTTGTTATACGGGAAAACCCCCATAAAGCATTGAAATTACCGCCAATAACTCCGGCAATGATTTCATCGCTTAGTTTATCTAAAAATTGATTCGAAAATAACGAAAAAATACGCTAGTAAAATTATGTTACGTGTATACAACATTACTGAGTACCTTGTTCTTTAATATCATATTACATACTAAAAGCACCTATCTATTCCCTGGACGCTTTTCCGTTGTCAAACAAAATATATTTGTACGGTTTTACGAGATACGATAAAGCATTATAAAGTTTTGCCAACTTTGGCCATCAATTTCATTACTTGTTTGTGAAGTTTGATATGAAATTATTTAGAATCTATTTATTTTTTATTTCATTATATCGATATTTTCGCGAAATTTTTATATCGTCTTTACTTCCTTGTAAATGACACGAAATGATGTATTCTACGTTCGTTCTCGATTGTACCCATTAAAAAAGTTGCTCGTTTTTTCCTGATTTTTTTTTCTTCTGAAATCGTTTAATTTTTTATACGCGGCTTGTACCTTTTGATAATTCCGTCGTCGGATTCGACGACATTTTCGTATACCAAAAATTATACCAATTTTGAAAGTTGGCGATATTTTCGAGAAATTCGAGAAACGCAGAATTAAGCCTAACTCGTTTACGTATACGACACGAGAAAGGCGCCACGAAATTTCCAATAAACGCGTTTTGCTTAAAAATAAAACATAGATATTGATGAATTCTACAAACAACGAGACCACAGGGTGTTTCAAAAGTAGTGCTATGCTTCGTATATTGTGAGCTTTCATCGAAATGTGTCCTACTTGGCTTAGTCACAAATACAAGAAATCATTTTTGGTGGAAAAATTTGTCGATTTTTGCGCAAATAACGAATTTAATATTAAATCGGATAGATCCAATCGTTCAAAATGAAATATCGAAATCGAAGAACAAAAATTAAAACGTCAAACTCGAAATATTGTAGTCAAAATATTGAAATCGATGTGTCAAGATCAAAATATCGATATCGAAATATTGAAAACGAAATACCAAAGTCGATACATTGAAATCGAAACATGAAAATGGATACATCACAAATCACTTATCGAAATTTCCATATCAAACTGGAATAATAAAGTCGAAAAATCGAAATTGATACATCAAAATCAAGATATCAACATCGAAATATCAAAATTGAAATATCGAAGTCGATACATCGAAATACTAAGCTCGATACCTCGAAATCGAAACTCGAAAATTGAAACATCATAAATGAAGCACCAAAATCTCCGCATCAATCTCGAATAATCAAGTCGAAAAATCGAAATCGACACATCAAGATCGAGATATCGACATCGAAATATCAAGCTCGATACCTCGAAATCGAAACTCGAAAATTGAAACATCATAAATGAGGTACGAAAATCTCCATATCAAACTCGAATAATTAAGTCGAAAAATCGAAATCGATACATCAAGATCGAGATATCGACATCGAAACATTGAAATCGAAATATCAAGCTCGATACCTCGAAATCGAAACTCGAAAATTGAAACATCATAAATGAGGTACGAAAATCTCCATATCAAAATCCAATAATTAAGTCGAAAAATCGAAATCGATACATCAAGATCCAGATATCGACATCGAAACATTGAAATCGAAATATCAAGCTCGATACCTCGAAATCGAAACTCGAAAATTGAAACATCATAAATGAGGTACGAAAATCTCCGTATCAACCTCGAATAATTAAGTCGTAAAATCGAAATCGATACATCGAGATCCAGATATCGACATCGAAACATTGAAATCGAAATATCAAATTCGATACCTCGAAATCGAAACTCGAAAATTGAAACATCATAAATGAGGTACGAAAATCTCCGTATCAACCTCGAATAATTAAGTCGTAAAATCGAAATCGATACATCGAGATCCAGATATCGACATCGAAATATCAAAGTCGACACATCGAAATCGAAATATCAACTTTGAAAAAATGCCATAAAAATTGAAACGTCAAAGCAAGAGATTTCCACATCAAAACTCCAAAATTAAGACATCGAAGTCGAAAAATCGAAATCGAAATATTACAATTTAAATACTGAAATTATTATTTAAGTATTAAAATCGATATTTCAAGATCGAAAATTCAATATCGAAAGAGAATAATCGAAATTCAACATCTTCAAATCACTTAATTTTTCCGAATTTTGCCTTAATTTTTTCTTGTTATTTTTCCAACACGAAAAGTTATCACCACAAGAATCCACCTTTACCCCCCCCAACCTAAAAACTACTTCAAAATACACGAAAAATTCCCTCATCAATTCTACCCACTTTTGCACAAGCATACGGTAAAACTCTCGAAAATTTCTCATTTCCACTCCACCGAACACAAGCAATAGGTTGGCCATCTATCAAAACCCACTTTCGCCGGATCTAACACGATAACTCGTTAATCTATCAAATCGCCGAATCACCCTGTACATATAAATTATCGTTACAACCTCAAAAATGCTTTCCGAATTGGCGGAAAATTTCCAAGGTGAAATTTCACGCGCTTTTTCACCTCTTTACTTGGACGTTAATAATGTTTCCCTTCGAAGATGCTCATAATGATAGGCTTACGGTCATATTCTTTAAGGATTCTTCTATTTTAAAATCGATATTAATTAATCGACTTACTCAGGAGCGTCATCCCTTATCAACTCGTACACTCAAAAACGACACCGCTCGTGTTCGCATTTGAAAAAGAAATATCTAATTTCCACGACGTACATTTTCCTTCATATTTTCGCGAAATACGCCACAGTAACTCCCGGAGCAGTTTATCAGAACGCCATAAATAACCTAGCGGGTAATTTATTCTACTATAATCGAAGAATATTTCGAAATTTCCTCATTGTTAAGTGAATACATCGGGACACGGTTATTTGTTGAACATCGTCATCGTCGAAGCATACGCGCGACAAATAACGTAAAAACGTGATTTACGATCACCTCAGCGGAATTATTCATGAAAAACGTACTTTTTTCTAACATTGTTGTAAACACAACACCGCGTCTTGTCCCTTTCCGATGTTGCATATTTTACAATTCCACATAACAAAACTTCGCTTGTAAATTTTATGAAAAAAAGCAAAAAAAAAACACCTTCGAGCAAAAATTACCACCCTCGTTTACCAGCAATCAAATCGACAAATTCCGATTGAATAATTAACGACAAACTTTCGTATATTAATTAACAATAACGCCATTGGCACGCGTAACTACGTCGTACACCTCGAAGATAAATAATTTTCCATATAAAATAAATCGTCTTCGTAATAAAATGCCAAATTACCAAAGTTTAATGCCCCTATAAATCGTTGTTTATGAACCAAACATTATACACATGATCTATTTATACATAAGATTCAGCAATACAAATCTACAACTTACTGACGACAAAAAGAACAACCCCGAAGAAAAAGCGAAACAAAACGAAAAACCTCAACTGCTTCAATGGCGTTAGTATAGAGTTTTTTCTATATAAAATAAAAATCCTAAATGCGCAATGCGAACACCACTTAGATATATTTCATTGATAAATTCCACAACCAGGAAGTATCGGCGAAATTTCAAATTTCGATATTCGTTCATCCTCATCTTCGAATGAAAGAAAAATTATAGAAAATTTAATTCCCTTAAAGTGCTACGCCATGTAAACACTCTTCCACCATTTTGGTTTCATATATAGAAAAAAAAACCCACACTCCAAAGTCAATCACACACGACATGTGTTGTTCGAAAGTTAATATCGAAAAGTTTGACGATTCGGAGCTTCGAAAAAAAAAAGCCCAATCTATTTCTTCCAGTCACGACATTCCATCGGAATTTCACGTTCATAAAGAACAAAAAACCATCCCGATATATCAACTTAATCGATTCGAATAATTTATACAAATTACGTCGAATACAAACACGAAATCGCTAATTCAATTATTCTTCATATTTCAACTAATGCACATAATCTCACTCGTATGTATCAAAATAACGAACCGAATGTAACCTGCAGACGCGATAATAAGTAAAAAATACGCATTAATCATTGTTTTTTTATTCCACTTCCGCCAAAAGTGCCTTCGGTTCTTGCTAAATTAATGACGCTATCTGCCACACTGTTTCCTTATCGTTAGTATAAAATAATCCATCAATACAGCACGCGCCATTTTCTCGCAAAAAATCCAAAACCCTTCAATCGATAAATGTCGGTAAAAGACGCGATAAATATTTTATATACGTAGATTTCTCGAATATTTTTTACTCCAGTTGCAAAAACCCAAATCGAATGAAAATTTTCTTTTTAGAAAAAAAAAAAAATACACAGAGACTTGGCAAAAAAATACGAAAAAATTACCCTCCACGTTGAACGGATATTTTTTCATCTTCGACGCGTGAATATAAAATATAAATTATCAATGTCCTTTTTCCTTTTTTCCTCGCTATGTCACAGTATAAACCCGAACGTTTTTGATCGAATTTTTTTTCTGTCAATTTACCACCCACCCCCCTCAATCAACTTTGATGTTAAGTCGTAAATATATATGAAAAAACTCCAAAAATCGTCCAATTCGAAAGCTCTTTCTTTTCCATTTTGTATAAATAAATCACCACTTTGATAGGGAAATTTACACTTTATAAAGATAACGATGACCTCAAAGTTTTGACCTGTGCGATTATCAGTGGAACAAATTTTTTGGTAATTCATATCTTTACATTTTTGAAATTACCGGTAATTATCTATGCACCGTTTCAATAAGTAATTACCCACTTATTAATGTATTACAACTACGTCGAATATAAAATTAAAAGCTGTTGAATTAATTATGAAAACATAAAGCCCATTTTAAAACATGTTGTTAGGTTAAAAATTCCATAAAATTAAAACAAAAAACCTAAAAACATAAAATGTTCGAATTTTCGCCACAAATATCTTGTTTAATGTATTAATTCCTTTAAAATAATTATCCTAATTCAACTAAAATTACCATAAAATAAAAATTGCTATAAATAAGCTAACTAAGAACTAACAATAAAATTGCACAATTTAAGTTCGTTCGACTTGTTCGATATGGAAATACTCGTTCTTTAAAGATCAATCCTTCAATTTTCGTAACTTTTTGCGTAATCCTTCGATTTAAAAATTACTCGAATTAAAAATGTGCCCAAAAAAGTGTTGGTTTTAGGGGTGGAAGAGGAAGGGGAGGGGGAACCTGGCAGATCATCTCTCAACAGGATATTTTTTTAAAGGACATTTTCATCGATTTTAACGGCAGTTTACGACAAGATGTAAAAATTTTCGACTTCTCAAAATTTACTGGAGGTCGTTTAATTTTAGTTACAGAGGTTGAGATCCCCCCTCACGCCACCACCACTACACACAACTATAAACGAAATCACTTGAACTATTTTTTAATTCTTTATTTCCGGTTAAATAAGGCATTTAACGGATTTTTTTTGAAAAATCATTACCTAATCACTAACTTATAACTAAATTTTCAAAAAACCTCTCAATTTCACCACCTATCCCCCTCCCTTCCATGAAGTAAAATTTCAGATTAAAAAAAATAAATCAAAATTATATATAAATAAACTCATTGAAGAAAGGGACCCACAAAAAAAGTGTATAAACGATTACACGAGGTCAATTTACTCATCACACATTTTAGATTACGAATCAATCAAAAAATTGCTTTTCAAATTTAAACCGAACGAAACCTATTTCTTTCACTTGAATCACGAAATGAAAAAAAAATTCAATTTTAACCAAACTTTCTAAATTCTTTCAACTTTCTAGCCAATTTTTTTCATTTTTCTAAACAAAAAATAATTTAGGCGCGTCGTAAATTTTCCAATTTTAAAATATTCGCAGCTCCGTAAATTCTTAAATTTTAAAGAAATAGAAAATTTATGCAAAATTTTCTCGTACAGATACTTATAAATAATTTTCACAAAATTACACTATAATTATTTTTTAACAAAAATTACATTAAAATAAATAACAAAAAAAATGTAATTCTTACATAATCACATATTTTTATCTAAAAGAAAAAAATCTGAAATACTCAGAAACAAGCAAAAATTTCAAATACTCATCTTAACAAAGTAACTGAAAATCAGTCATTTTCATAAAATCTACGATATAAAACAGGAATAATTTCGAAGGTATAATTGCCCCTCATTATTAAATCCTACGTTAAAATTGCAAACATCAACATGGTCATTTCGACGCTAACAAAACTGAAACTTTACCGAAACACCTGGCAAATGCGAATCAGGAAAAAAAAAGGGTTTCAACATTTCAGTCGTTTTTTTTTTAATTCACATCGCGAACTAAAATTCCTTTCTATCGAATAATTCTGAGTGGGTCTTTGAAAAATTCAATCTTTTGCAAAACACGTGATTTCAATTCCGAAACCGTATATGGAAAATCCGCCATTCGATAATCTTAAAAATTCGCGAAATTTTGGTAAACAAAAGCAAAGAAAAACAATCTCGCGTTTCGAACAAGTCGAATCAACAATCTCATATCAAATACCTTGACTTATTCAAATTTTTTTCAACGATGTAAAAATTCGTTAGGAAAATAATTGCTTATCGTAATAAAGGGTCAAAAGAAATATTATTCCACGAGGGATGATTATTTTACGAAAAAATATGTTAATTCCGTCTCTAAGGTAATGGTACAAAAACAACAATAAACTCTCCGAAGACCGGCTTCTCTTGCGTAGCGAGCTTCATTTCAACTCGGTTAAATTTCCAGATATTTCGCCTTCGTTTTGCCGATGAAATGTTTCGACAACGTCGGTTGAAATTACACGTTAACAGAATTCTGACAATTAAAAAATCGCATCGCGTTCTTTTACGTTAAAACAATTAACAACCTCGTGGGTTTTTTTTTTCGTTCTCGATTCGCGTTATATATATATATGCGAAATTCTATATAAAAATCTTTTCACTGAAAAAAGCGTAAAAAGAAAGCCATTACAGTTGGA
This sequence comes from Maconellicoccus hirsutus, assembly GCA_003261595.1. NCBI lineage: Eukaryota > Metazoa > Arthropoda > Insecta > Hemiptera > Pseudococcidae > Maconellicoccus > Maconellicoccus hirsutus. Next base: position 37,611 of record QBDW01000602.1, on the reverse strand, counting down.
AATTTATTTCCCGAAACAACAAACGATAACATTAAGATGTACTTTTTTTTTTCATCAGCAGTTTTTTTCTTTCCATCGCTTTAAACACTTTAAATACGTATTTGAAAAAGGACGATCGAGTTGGTACAAAAGTAATAGAAATACAAACGATTTCTTTGCGATGAATTTTTAAATACAAACGTTTCCAACGTTCAATTTACGTTCTTCACAGGTGCTCGAACTGTTTTCGTCGATTTCTTCTCGATGGTTAATAATTCACTTCTGGACGCGAATACGTACTTAAAACTACGTTAAAATTTCAACTCTTCGATAAACTAGTAATATTAAGTTGAAAATTTTTCGCTCGTGGCGAAACAATATCGATATAGAAAATTACGTTATATACACTTCAAAGCAAGCCCATACGAGCCGATCAAGGCCTTCCGTGCTGAAAAGTAAAAAAAAAAGCACCGGAAATGCGAACCTGTTTGTCGCGAATTTCGTAATTTTTCTCACACATCCTTCGAGTTTATCGTATTAATTTATCGAAATGAAATACCACCGTTGTGATGAAAAACACAACGAAATCATACAATATGCGAATTCATAGCGCGATATATATCGTTTAGAAAATAAAAAAAATAAGAAAGGAAAAAGTATTAAAAAATTGATGACATGCACGTGGTTAATTATAGCACCGGTTATTCTCGTCGTCGTCTCTTTTGTAATTTAACGCATCGTCTTGAGACGTTATACGAACGGTTTTTTAAATCTGCGTTTGTGCAATTAATATCACGTAAAAATATGCTTACTTGTCATTCTCCTGAATTGGTGCATTTTCGAATCGCCACGTCACATTTGCCTCCGGAACGGAATGCAATCCGCATTCCAGTCGTACGTTGTCACTCAGGAAGCCTGCGACGTTGGTTTTTTTCGTAGCGTCCACTGAAATCTCTGCAGGGAAAAATTAACGTAAATTAATTAGCGTTAATTTGTGAAAAAAAATATGTAATAAAAGATCTATACGAAAATTAAGAAAAAAATAAGTTGTTATATAAGGTAACTTTGAAAATACGGGGTGATTCAAATCTATTTTTCAATTTCATTAAACGAATTTCTAAGAAAAAAAACTGATAAGCCTCAAAAATAAATTTTAAAAAACTTCATTCGCATAAAAAGCACATTTCAAAGTTACGTCATATTTTTAAGATCACCCCCTCCTTCCCACCTAATCTCTGAAAATATTTTTTTTACACCATTTCTCATCGAAGTATAAAGAGCCAACAAATACCACAATTTTCACAATTCCTTAATTTCTTTAAATACAAAAAAAAAATTTTTTAATTATTACACCACCAAAACAACCTCTTCTCCGTCATTCTCGTCTCACATCAATTACTTCCAGTTCCATAGTCAAATTACTAATAATTCAACCCCTGGCAATCGAGACTGGAAACTTGCACCACAGAGAACTACGTAAAACATACATTATCCCTCATAAAAAGCCCATCCGCGCATAAATTTTCCAACTTTTGGAATTTTCAAACGATCGAATCTCCTTGGGTGATTTCTTATTCAACTTTTCGCAATTTCATTTTTCAAGTAAAAAAGTTCAATAAATTCGAACTGGAAATACTACTTCTTATTCAAATTTAAACAAACAAACGTAGAAATTAAATAATTGCATTTTTGAGGGGGAAAAAACATCTCAAAATCCTCATCACCTAAATTCCAGTGGTTTGTAATATGGGTTTTTTATACATTTTTGAAAATCAATAAATCGTTAGAAAAGTACTGAAAATTGAATCCCATGTCAAATCACAGTTCACACTAAATCTATCGCATCCAGACGTAGAGATTCCAACTATTTCAAAGGCCCCAGCGAAATTAACATTTTTACCAGCATATCATTAAAAGAACTCAAATAATCCTGAAATAAATTCACATCATGAGCAGTAAAAGTTTCACTTTCGTACATTTCCAAATATGCGAATAGTTATTGAAAAAATCCGCATTCCTGAAAATTTCCAGCTGACCTTCGTGATTAAAAACTACGCAAATAAAATCGTCAGCTGGAATTTCCTGACTATGAAGCCTTCCGAAGTACTCTCAAAGTATACGAGAAAATTATCTCGCAGGAAACTAGATTCTCCAAAACATATAAAAGTCTAATTAGCAATACCCAAAACATTATTAAATATTCAAAATGGCGACTTTTTTGATCGAGAGGTAGAGACAATTGTATTTCGATATTTCGAGCAATAAATCTAAAAAAATGTATTAATGAAAAAATTCCGTAAATTTTTTTCCGAGCGTTTTGTACGCTAAACGTGACTTTAAAGCAGGAAAAACGCACGTGAAATTCTGCAATAGAAAAGCCACGAAGTGCATCCCACTTCTTCTCACCACATGACTTCGCATGAGTGTCAATTTATATGAAAATTTGCCCTTTTTTTTGGAATTTTTTTGACATTTGAGCTTTGGGAAAAGAAGCGTTGAATGGAGATTATCGTTAAGTTATGTCATTGGCGTGGTAATGATGCTTTGCTCGGGTGGGAGGGAGAGGGAGGGGGTTAAAATGTTGATTTTTTTTTCTTCTAATAATCTACTCAGAGCCTGGTAATGATAATTGACAATTTTTTCTCTTTTTTAATGTAAAAGTATAGATAAAAATAATTTATTCGATGAATTAGAGAATTAAAAATTTTTCCAATTGTTTTATGTAATTTTTCTTGATGAATTTTCCAGGTGTTGGATTAATTTTTGAAATTCTTTGACGAAAATTTCACGCTTTTTGCTTTTTCTTTACGATATTTTTCTTCATCGATGACCTTGTAAACTTCATTTTCTCATTAGGAAAATATCCCCCTCCCTTCACCCTCCAATACGAAACATGATAATACCAAAAAACTCGAATATTATACAAATATTATTATCATGTCAGGCGTATTATCGATTAAATAAATTCTCAAAATAAAAAAAAACACTACACGTGGAATACATTTCAATGTTTTATAAATGAAAGCTATAAATTTTGGATGGAAAAAAAATTGTAACCTCGATCAGCCTATTACACAAAAATAATTCAAAATTACATGTTTGATCGAGCCAACACGTAAAATCAAACATCAAATTTTCTTTTTGGGCTCGCAAAACGGAAAATTTAATTCACGGAGATTAATTTCGTTAAATTCATCTCCTACACGGTGCCATGTCCAATTTTACATTTTCTGGAATTTTCCGACGAAGAAGGCGAAAATCGAAAAAGGCAATTAAGACGTAGAATAGCTCGAAAAGCTACAAAGGTTGACCAAATTATTCCATTTAGTTGAAAAAATTAATACCATTTTGTATTTTAAACCGAGTAATTACACGTTTTCCTGAATAAATGCTACTTCGTTAAAATTTAATTCCTTAGATTGTAATTTATTAGGGGGGAGGGGGACTGAAAATACGTTACATATGTAAAAACTTATTTTATGAAACTTGTACACCTCGCAATGCTCTTTGCTCCGTGACACGAGTAAGGAGAAGGGGGGAATAAAATAGGCAATAATCACCATCTCACGTTCGTGTCTCCGTAAATCTTACAGCTGTACAGTGGAAACCACCTTAAGTAGATCCATTTGTAGGAACATTGTTTTTGATAAAAACCCACGTAATAAATTTCGCCGATGACACGGTACATCCAACCAAGGTAATTCGAGTCCACATCAACAAACACTCGTTTAAGTTCCATGCGACGAATTTTTCTCGTTTTAGATGCCCACGAGGTTGTAATACACGCGTACCGCATCAATACGGTAGTCGCGGCTCAGGTAATTAAAACGTATTTCGCTAAAATATCCTATTAATTATGGGAATTAATTAACACACGCTGTCAAACACAAAATAAACTACGTCCGTTTTTTTTCTTCGCCGTTCACACGCCTCCCTGATGATTTTTCTTGGCGACGGGCACGAATCGCACGACAATTCGAACCTGATAACGTCACCTAGCGTGAAACGAGAAAAACGTTAAGTAGCGCTAGGAAAATTCTCGAGCGTAATAATCATCGCATTGTTTATTTCGTGTTGCGGTGCCCTTTATCAATTACACGTTGCGGCCGGTCATGGTTAAACTTTCGATTCTTCCATCGTGCACACGTTGTACCGAGTACACCAAAAGGTAGAAGGTACAGGTAAACGCATCCAACATCCATCATCGACCAAGTACGTGCGTTTTATAACCAAAAAACGCCCTCAACCATATCCGTTTATTAGATATTTATTCCGACATCCGGTCTCGTGGTATGTAGGTGTTATTATAGGAAAAAAAGAATAATTATTTTTTTTCCGCGCAAACGTGATTTTTCACAATCACTGAGGTCGTGCTCGTTCTTTAGGTCGTTACAAAGTCGCACCGATGGCCATTTTTCGCCACATGATTTTGTCTTTCTTTATTCCCAAGTGTCATTAACATCGCGAATTACGCTTCGGCCGCGGCGTCGTCCGACGGTAAATTATTATTTTTTGATAATTTATTACCGGTCCGAGATTATTTCGTAATGAAACAAAATTTTACTATCTACTTTCCATCGCGTCGTCGCAACGCTCCTCGGAATGCGTACGCGAGCGCCCTCCTCGCCAGTAGATTTCCAATTCTTTCGTACCCGAATATCCTCCGGAGGATTTGCGACTGAAGTGTTGACAACGTGACTCGAACGAGGGTAAGTACTCGCGAATAAATCAGAATTTCGTTCGGCCAACGGTCACGACACGCCACTGGAATCCAAAGGTCCCTGGAATGCCTAGAATCTCGACCAAGTTGACTTGTTTCGTGGAAAATCAACATGACTTTGGATACGTTGCCAATTTCTTATATATTTTGCATGTCTGCACAAGTCACGAAATGACGACCAATACGAACATCGACCTCTGTGATTTTTCATCTACATTTGTGGTGATTCAAAATTTTCCAAGATGGAGGAAATTCGAAAACACACGTATCCTCTGGTTGTAAGCATAGGCGCACTGAGGATTTCCCGCTGGGGAGGGCTGTGATGTTAACTGGAAGGTAAATTCAGAGCACTATTTTTTTTAGGAGGGGCGGGGGAGGAGGTGAATGATGAAAAACTGTTCCTACCTATTAATTTAAAATAATTATATGAGTGTAGTGTAGAGGTTTAAATTTTTGTTTACATTTTTAAAATTAAATGCTAATCAAAAAGAAAAAAAATATTAAAATTTAAAAATTATAAAACAAAATCCAGTCTTCTTTTCTTCTGATTAACGAGCAGGTACATTAATCACCTCGTCCGCGATTATCTGGTCATTTTGTCAATCATCCTCGATTCTCCGTTCAGTCTTAGTCAAATTTGTTCTATTTTTGTTACTTTGATATTTACATTAAAAAAAAACACGGCCGCTGGGAGGGGCTTCAGCCCCCCTAGCCTCCCTCCCCTTCGGTGCGCCTATGGTTGTAAGTCGTCAAGCAATACAAATTTTTTCACCATTCTTTTCCACTAAATAAGAGCAATTCACATGCGATGACAGAATCAGTGTTGCCATTTTCATTAATACAAAAAATGAATTAAAAAAGTTTAAAATACGAGCCACCATTTTGAAAAAATTTTCAATGCAGATTTTTTATGCAGAATAATGCATCAAACAATGATTTTTTTTCTAATTTAACACCGTGAAAATGAAAAGAACCGGTTTTAATATGGTGACATGACATACATTTTTCATCCGGTGTTGACAATGATTCAAAAAAGATTAATTCCCCTTAAAAATGATTAAAATTTGAATGTTGCTACCGTTACAGTACTTAATTTAGATGTGGACAATTTTGATTATAAGATACTTCAAAATACAATTTTTTTCTCATTTTGTTGCATGCCGAAGAGTAATTTAGAATTGATGGCAAAATCAGTGTTACCATTATTACGATTATTAACACAAAAAATTAATTTGAAGGTTTTTAATAAAAAAAAAAAAATTCATGAGTAGCAAATCTAAAATGATTTGTAATTTCCAGAAAAAACTTGATTTTTTTTAATAATTTTATTCTTTAATGTTACTTTTGAGTTTTGATGAATTCATTATGATATTATGAAAAACCGAAAGAACAAGTTTTCAAGAGTTGACATGCATTTTTTGCCTTATGTTGATAAAAATACAAAAAAAATATATCCACTTAAAAATGTTTCAAAAAGTGACAAAAATTTGAACATTCATGAATTCTGCTATTTGAAACACCTATCAATTCAATTTTGGTCAATTTCGCATCGAATAAAGAAAAAAATAACAAATAAATTCACTTTTCAAATTGGCACCAAGTAATGATCTTTTTTTACATTTCTGTCCACTTTCACCCTACTAAAATCCCTTTGAAATTTTCAACGTCGAATTAATCGGGGTAAAAGTAAACAAAACCGTGAAAATTTCCAATTTGCATTTTCAATCATGTCCGTGCCACGTGTAAAATTGAGCCTAAAAATTCCCGCCAATTTCTCCGCGCTTTCGAAACGAAAACAATGCATCCGCTTGCACGAAAAAATTTCTTTTCAAGGCCGCAAAAACACGATTTTCAAATTACATCGTTAAGGCAAAAGGACATCACGACATATGAAAAAATTACACGAAATAAACATGTTCGAAATTTCTTACATCGTTTAAAACAATTATCGCACTATCGAAAACGGTTTTTATCAAAATTCATTCATAGTTTGTTCATTACAACGAATTTATCGCACAAGGTAAATTTTCGTTGCGTAATTGTTTTTTTTTCATTCATTAAAACCGAAACTCGTTGAGCGAGTTGGTGAAAATGTTAGAAACGTAAATTGATATTTTTTTTCAGGACAAGTCGATACTTCTTTTATATTTTGTGCCATTTAAAAATAACCAACGCTGTTTTTACCTCCATAAATACGCGATTTTAATCCACTTTTTATTCGCTGTTTTGACATCATTAATGGCAGCTACTGAGTAAAAAAAACGTAAAATTGTAAATTTCAAATTCAATTGATTAGAATATACTTCCTTTATAACTCATTCAACGAGTATCTTCGATATTTATAAATTTTCCATTAAGCCGATTTCGTTATTTTTTCCATGAAATTACTAAAACGAGGAAATAAATATTGAGGTTAATTTTATCGAAAGAGATTACATTTTTTTTAATATAGATAACTACGTCTGATTTATTTATATTGATTACGTTGAATTTATTTTGCGGTATTATACAATCTTGCAAATTAAAAATTTTCCGTAGTTTTGCAGGAAAAAAAGCCTTTATACGTAATCGAAATTTTTATAAATTATAGCGATATTATCCACTTTTTTTCTAATTTTTTAACCCTCTTATTTTGACCTCAAAAATATATTTTATTAAAGAGCTTCAAATTTTTGAAAAACTTCATTTTAATTGGCTAAATCTTCCATTTAAAAAATAAGCAAATGGAACAATTAAAAGGACTATTCTGAACGAGTATCCCTAAAAATCGCCAACAATACAGATTTTTTCGCCATTTCTTTCTAATTTTTCAAGACAAACGAAATGACCTCTAAATGAAAAATTCCACATTTACAGACAAGATCGCCGGTAAAACAAAAGGATCAAATAAACAAACCCCAATTCGGGAACATGAAACAATAACGAAACAAATATTCACTCTCGCAAATATTAATTTCGCGCGAATGCAAATTTTTTCAGCGAAAAAAATACCATATTTCGTCATAAAATTCTCAACGTTCTCGGCGAACAATTCAAATCCATAAAATAACCAGCTCGAATACGCCAAACTGCAAAATACGATGGTATGAGAAACACGAAGAAAAATGATTTTCTCCTTCAATTCTTCGTGCATTAAAGAACAATACCTTACAGAATATTGCCAATTTCCTCGTATAAAATGTAGGATTTTTTTTCAGTTACGACAAAGCCAAAAAAAAATTTCATTCTCGTAGAAATAGGTACATGATTTAACAAAGCGTACGAAAATACTTTTCGATGTCACACGAGCTTCCAAAAATAAGCAATAAGCGGCTTAAAGAGCAGCATTGAAAACCTCCTTTCGTTGACTTAATTGGAATATTATGAACAATATTTCCGATAATCAGCACATTTTCAAAAATCTCCTCTTAGCTCAATCAAACGAAAGTTGATCTAGGTCAATCACCTGGTCAATATAATACTCGCATTGTAAATTCTATGTCACGAAGTGTAAAAATTATTTTTCTACAGTAACGTGACGATAACAAATTGACGCGTGATGTAATGCCATCTATCAAATATCCTTTTTCTTTTTTAATCATTTCATTTACTATTATACTCCATCCAAAACAAAACCAAGACAAAAAAAAATCACCAACGGAAAGATATCGCGTCCGAATCAATCGAACTCGTTTTCAGTGTTGCGTTTACAACAAAACTCGTAAAATTCATCGAATCTCGAAGACGAATTTAATTTCAATTTGATGACGATTATTAACGGTGAGAATATCTGAAATTCATTGGTCAAGAATTACGAAGCATTTCGTCCATGAAAAATGCTTGTGGAGCTCTTTCTATAAAAATCATTCAAAAATTTCAAATAATCACGATGATTTTTCGAATTTTAGAAAACCCTCGTTCCAACGAATTTAAATCAACTTAAAATTCAAAATAAATCCAATAACTTAAAACTAGCACCCTCGTTCCAATAAATTTAAATTAATCAAAAATTCAAAATAAATCCAATCACTCAGAACTAGCTTATTTGACTCATCATATCTCTCTCTCTAGGGCGAGGGGAGGGGGGGGATGTATGAAACCTCACAAACTAAAACACGTGGGAAGGTTCCCTTGTTAGAAAAAATTCCAGTATAATTTCAATTCACAAATCATCATCTAATGTTTGACAATTGCACCGCAAATCAACTCATCGCAAAACCATTCGCGTCTACTTTGAAAAATATTTTTCCAGCGAAAAAAAGCGATAGAAAAAATTGCTTAAAAATAATAAATCGAATTGTTGATTCAAAACTTAAAATAAATATTTCTAAAATTACGGTTCTCAAACGCCTGTCACATCGCAAAAGTACAACTTTCCCATCTCATGACAACCTTGAAACTCCTTACATCCTGCTAAACGGCAAAAACTTTTTAAAAAAACAACCAACGGAATAATTTGCCGATATTGATTGTGCAAGCCCGAAAAATTAAATAGCAAACTTGGCAATTCTTTTATTTGCTTTAAAACACGAATACGGGAATGCTTACTTTGAAATGTAACAACTTTGCGGTTTACTATTTCCTGACGAGATGAAAAGAACCATCTTCATATTGTGTTTTTCGAGTTCAAAGCTCCCGGCAAAAGTTAACGCTGAGACTTGGTATTTCAAAAGCACTATTATAGTTTTCAATGATGCAGAAGTTTTTGCGAAATTTCACCCAAAAACAACATCAATGTACAATTCACCTTGTATTCTCATTATTTCGTTTTGCAAATAAGGTTTTCTTTGGTGTTTTTATTCGTTATTGATAAAACTAAAGAAAAACTACGCGATAATTGATTTATTCTGCGAATGCGAGAAAATATGTCACTAATACTCGATTGTGGAAATAATCAACTACGGTGATAAACAATCTTGTTATGACTTTATTATCCGCAAGCGAAGAATTTATATCTTAACCCTCCTTTTACTAATTTCCACATTTCGCCGATACGCATTAATCTTTGGAAAATTCCACGTAATTTGTGAAATTTCACAAGATGGAAAAATTACACGAATTTCGCGTCGGAAATTTCCAAACCGAGTAGGCTTCCAGTGAAATCTTACCTTTCTATGCCATAAATTTCCAACGTAGTATTTAATTGAAAACGAGCTAAAAAATTTGAAAAGATTTTCGCTTAGACAGCGAACACGGCCTGGTTTTTCAATTTTAATTTACACGCGGTTCTCATTAAATAAGAATACAATATTTAATTATTCCGCTCACGCGTAAAAGCAAAAACATGAATTTACCGAGGTATGAAATTAAAAAGGCGAAAAAGTAATTAAATAATTTTTTACGTCGTTCTCGTCGCAAAAAGTAAACAAAAATTATCGAAGTTTTTCATTTTGAAATTCAAAAGACACAGGAAAATTTGTTCGCGCCCAAAAAAGTAATTACTCGAGTTTTTCACGCGTCGCGAAACGTTTGATCAGATTGCTTTTTGACGCCTTTGATTTTCCTCAGGTGCGAGGCGAATTTTCGATCCACAGTTAATGAAGTTTCTCCGTGTAATTAAACCATCTTTTTCCACGAATGTTACGTAGTTTTTCAAAATTACTAGAAGGCGTGTTTTCGACGAGGTTTTACATCTCCGATGAATTCTCATTTTCGGTATCGACGAAAAAAAAGCCAGGGTCTTCGTGTAATTCGAGATTATCCGTTTTTCATTTATAATACGAGCCGAAGATGATTAAAAGAAATTTTAAATTACGAAAGCGAAATATTTTAAATTTCATTTTTTTCACGTCGAAATATGCATAATTTTTTGACGTGATAAAAATCGAGATTATCGTATTCATAATTTAGTTTTTATGACGTCCACCTCCAAGCTACGATTATTTTTTCGTGGGAAATTTTTCAGCCAAAAATAGCCATTTTTTATGAAAACGATGAAAGTCATCCAAGGCCATTTCGAATTCTCAAGCGATCAATCAATATTATATTCCAAGTCATATCCATTGTTTCGCAATTCCAAAAAAAGACAAAAATAAAAAAAAAGTTTACTGAAAATTAATACAAAAACTGAACCTAATGAAAATATACCAAAAAAGTTTAAATTCGGAACTGCTCCGAAATTCGATAATTATATCGTTCAATTCCCAAAGACATCGGCCTGCCAATCCGTCGTCTCTGCTTTCAAGCGCAGCGAAAGCTCAAAGTTCGGTAATTTATTTTAACTTTCCAATACTACGGTTGATAATTGAAACCGTAGTATCAATTTGAATGTCTGCCCATCTTCAAGTGTCTCATTTAATGACTGGCGAAGGAGCCTGAGGGAAGAAGAGGGTCAGGGTAAGAGGTGTCGAAAGCCCAAAGAATCCCAGATTTCTGACGTCACTTGAAATGAATCGAATTCCATATGATTTTTCAAGGTACCTCAAAATGCGATTACTCAGTTGCCCATTTTGCTGTTTAGAAAATTATTGATCGCGCAGAATTTAGCGGAGAAGGGGGAAGGGGGAAGAAATACTATCATTTTCTCCAACAATATCATTTTAATTGAAACACTTGGAAAAGTGAAATAGAAAAAAAATTTTTACATTCGTAAATTTGCAGTAAAATTATTGAAAACTGAACTAAAAAATTGCTCGGGGAGAGAGGATTGTCTTTCAAATCCCAATCACCCCCTCTCCAACTTATGACTTGGTAATAAATTAATGAAAGAATTAAAAAAATCCCAAAACTTCTCCGAATTGATTAAATAGGAAAAAAATCATTATAAAATACTTCCATCGAATTTTTTGAGAAATCTCAAAAATTTGCAGGAAAATGGAAAATGAAAAATTTTGAAACAAAAAATGCATATTTTTCAATTTTAAGCAAATTTTGTAAGATCAACTTCTTTATTAAATTGCTCCATGAATCACAATGAGTCAAGATTTTGAGTACAAATAACCAAAAAAAAAAAAGAAAAAAATCAACGAAAAAAAAGGCTCGACTAATTTTTCAATTTTCGTTACAAATTTCCTTTATTTTTCAGACTTTCCCGGCAAATGAAAAAATCAAAAATTACCCAAAAAATTCACCAAAAATGCACCACTCTCTAACCCACAAATAAAACCTTCACCCTAACGAAAAAATCCCACCTCTCGAACATCCTATTCGAAAACTTTCAACCCTCTTCGGACGCTGCAATTTCGACGTCGCAATAAAACGACACTACACCTACCAAATAATTTTCCCTCTGCTCCGGCTGCCCCGTTCTCTCAAAAAACATCCGCTATCTGAACCACGCTGAATACGTGTTGTAATCAACGAACATATCCGCATAGTAATACTACGTACCATCGACGTATACAACCAACAAACAATTACGCAATACCGACACGTATTCCAATGTACAAAAAGATAACGAAATGTGAATTTGAAACGTGAAAGCCCCGCGAGAGCGTTAGTTTTATGACGACTTAAAGGAGCAATGATTACGCTTCCCTTCAACCATAAGCTTTTGTAACGCGCGAAATCTCGACGGCGCGACGCGATTACGCGAAAAAGATTAATTTCGCGACACCAAAAAACGCCATTTTAATATACGCGCCAAAACGGGATGAAATATCGTATCGTCGACGTATTTATTACGCGTTTCCGTTACACGTACAATCGCGAATATTTGACGAGCTTTCATAGCTTATTCGGCGTACTCGAGGGAGCAATGATCTATACGCGACCAAGTGCGAAGGGGGCGCGCGAAAAAACCTCAAAAATAAACAAAGCGAATTAAGTTAATTACTAAATTACCCGTTTACTAGGTCGACGGTGGTCGTTGGGCAATTAGCACGTATCAATGTCCATATTCAATTATAACCTCTGTGTTTGAATTAACCGCAATTAAAGTATCTTGGGAGAGGGAAGAAGGGTTGTAGTTTTTTTTCAATTTTATATAAAACGAATACCAACACGTTACTTAGATCCTTCGGAGGTTGTGTTTCGGAAAATTGTGAATAATTTCTTTCTCGTGATTTACATATCGAATTTCACGTCTTTGAGGTCACATTCGCACCATTCAATGAGCTTTTATTTTTCGAAAATCCACTTCCAAAACTCCTCTTCACCCTTCATCCACAAAACCATCACAACCGATTACGAAAACCTCTGGTAATTATTCACTAACCGCGCAAAGAATATCGGCTGGTTTTTCTGCAAAAATTCAGTACCTCTAACAATGTAACGATGGTGTTTTTTTCACGTACATGTGCCACAATCCATCATGCTAATATGGCTTTACGTTAAGCCGCCTCTGTACAGAGATAAGTTCTACGTCGTAAAACGCCTTAACACGCCAAGATCTGCAGATTTTTCCGCTCACATTGTTGCTTATTAAGTTGGTCGTACGTGATTAAAATACTATCGAGATTTCGCAAACATAAAGAGACGCGTGCGGATTCGCGTTGCTCTTTTTGTATTTAATTTCACGTTTGGCACGACAAACGCGAATCCAAAGAAACGCGTTGCGGCCGAAAAAGCTTCGTTAATTTCAATCAACGGAATTCCGACGGCGAATTTCCAACAAGCCTACAACTTTTTTTTCCCTCGAACACGTATACGTCAATTTGATTATCGTTCGATGAGATGAGAATTTCAATCGGAGAAATTTTATCAATTTAAAATTACGACTTTTCGTTTCATTCGGGCTAATTTTGGCGGCCACCATTTTGAATTTAATTGCTTCTCGAGGTTAGCGTCGTAATTTCGCATTGTTCCGAGATACATCAGAGTGGTCGGCGCGATACGCGAATACTTCGTTACTAATTATCGACGGAAATGAATAAAAGGATTAGTATTTCGGTTACTTAGATTTTATCTCTTGATAGATGATTGTTTATAAGAATAGGTATTCCGATCGGATACAAGCGTTATACCGTTGTCGTCTCGTGAATTCTAATAAAATAACGATAACGTTCTCAACGCGAAATAAAACTCGTAAAGGGTTCTACGATAAGGATTATCTATTCTTTTCTATCAAATCGTTATAGGATCCGATTGAGGATGAACTTTTCCTAAAAATTTTCATTACTTGTTTGATGGGCAAAAAAAGGTATTCTTCACCAAAGCATCAATTTCTAGTTCATCTAGTTGTCATTTCACTTGACGATTATAGGAGATTAGTAGCATGAATAAATTAGGTACTGACATTGGATAGATAGAGTGCTCTTTTTTACCTTCACTCAATGCTCAGCTACTTACTTAAAAAGAATTAAAATTCAAAAGTAATGGGGGAGGGGGAAATTTTTTAAAATTTTTTTGGAAACTAACCGTAAATATTAGGAAAAAAAAGATCAATCAACAAAAACCTTTAATCCGGCTTTCTTAATATTCTCACAAGGGAACTACCTGAGGTGTCCGGCTCGGATTTGAACAGGAGTTGGATTTTTGCAAAGAGCATGTCAAAAAACCCCCAAAACCAAAATTTTAGCTGCCCAAGTTCACTTTTCGATTTTTGGAGAATTTTTGAAATTTGAAAATTACAAAATTTCAATTAAAAATAAAGGATTAAAAAAAAAACTCGAAAAATAATTTTAAATCACGAAAAAAATGTTTTCCTCCTAATTCGGACCCGTTGAATCCGAAAATCGTATCGGCGAGCCGTTCTGGAGCCTCCAGCGCGATTTCCATTTTTCTCCAGGAACTTTGAAATGCTTCAGAAGACGTCCATTTGAGATTGGACAGCTAAAAACTTGGTTCTCTCTTATTCAAGCTGGACACCTCGAGTAGGTTTTCCAGGACAGGTTTTTTCATAGCAAAGCATTACGAATTGAAAGTTTTTAGCTGTAATACTTTGCTATGAAAAAACCAAATTATGGTTTTGGGAGTTTTTTGACATGCTCTTTTCAAAAATCCAACTCCCGTTCAAATCCGAGCCGGACACCTCAAGAAGTTCCCTTGTCAGTACGAAACCAAAAAGGGAACTAAGAACTGTCATAACTGCAGGTTTTAATTGTAAGCAGAGAATAAAACCGAAACCAAAACCAAAACCGGTAAAAATTGCCTAAAACCATAACCGAAACCAAGAGCAAAACCGATATTTTTTAAAACCGTGTTAAAAACAAAAACCAAAATCTTTTCAAACTCAAGACCATAACCAACCTACCAAACCAGTTCAAGTTTGGGTTTTTAATTTTTTTTTCTAAATGGTAATTAAGTAATTATTTATAGTAATTTTATAGGTAATTCTGTAATTATGTACTTAAAACATACTTGTAAAGAGTGAAAAAGTTCCCATTTTTGGAAATTTTTTCTCAATTTCAGAAAATTATTTATTAAAATTTTTTATCATTCAATTTTTAGACATATCCTGAAGAAGATGGAAGCCAAAATGTAAAAAAAAAAATACAAAAAAGAATTATTTTTCGCCTCGCTGCAATTAATTTCAATTTTTTTAATAAGAAATAGTCGAAATATAAAAATTTTAACCAAAAACCGAAACCGAAACCAAACCCGAACCGATTTTTTCAAGACCAATAACGTGTAACTAAAAACTGAGAGTAGAACCGATATTTTTGAAAATCGCAAACAAAATTCTTTATGTTCTAAACAAAATCAAAACCAAGAACAATATTCATCTGGTTTCCAAGCTCTAATAATGAGGAATAAATTAGAAAAATTCAACCTTAATTCGATATTTTGAATTTTTGCCATTTTGCCAAATTTTCGTGTTTTTCAAAATGTTAGATAGATAGATGGAATTTATTCGTATAAATCAGCTTTTGACATAATCAATTAAATTAGTAAAATAAGATGAAATAAGAAAACAGAAAAACGGAATTTATATACTAATTAATTAATCACTCATAGATCTCCAGTTAAAGTATTCATTGATGCCATAATAGTTCCCTTCTGCTGATTGATTTTTTTGATTCAATTTTAGTGTTTTGTAACTACGTTGTGATGCAATGTTATTAGACAATTTAGTGTAAATTTTTGTTCCCACGTCATCGATGTTTTTTTAGAATATCGTGTAATTACATGTTTTTGGAACTAATCTTCCCCCGAATCCGGTGTTACAGATCTCTTCTTAGTTATTCCTCCGGATAAACGCATTGAAAATCTTACAAAATATAAAGAAATCAACGAAAAATCATACCTGCAATTCTCAAAACCGCCGTGCGACTGTACAACGCACCGTACGTTGTGTTCACCACACACTGATAAGTCCCCGGTTCGGATCTCCTGATGGTCACCTTATCTTTCTTCCGTTTATACTGTCAATGCATATGAAATTATTCATTAGTAATGTAAAACATGCTGACGTCATAATTTACAAATACTCCACGTATGAAATAAGATGAGATACGCATTCGTGGCGCTACAATTGGCGCATGTGGACATAAACCTCCGAGTGAATTCCGGTTCCAGGGTGTTGCGTGGTGCGCCATATTCAAAAGGATTCGAGAGATTAACGACTCTTCTCACCTTGAAATGCTTTATTTTTATACCTATCCAACGTGACCACCGAGAACACGGTTGATACTTGACAGTTTTATTATAAACGTTAAGCTACGGCGTGTTTATTGTCATACGACTAATGCACCGGGGACGAGAGGCGATTGATTTTTCGTTTCCTTTTGGTATATCCAAGCTACGATGACAAATCGTCGTTTTGCAGGTATAAACAAGGCGCATATTATACCTATTCCATATACCTACTTAATACCTACGAGATTACACACCGCGTTATATTTTCTCCATAAACTTTCTACGCATGTTTGGATCCGATTTCAAGGTCCGCTCGTATAATTTCATCTATCTCGCATCGCACACAAAAGAATTTCCATTTTAAGATCTCTACGCCATATTGTCATACGTCGATAAAAACTAATAATAACGCATCTCGCACACCTTGCAATTCAGAGAATAAATCAGCTGATGAAATGTATTTATTTACATCTGCATCGAAAAACGATGACAACCAGTTCACTTACCCTTAATCACCAACTCAATCAACTCGATCGCTTTAGCTACGAAAAAAATCCTGAAAATTTCCCCCAAAAAAAACACCTTATTATGGCTTTATTTCACAAAACCAAATTTCCCAAAAAGACGCCGTTTTCAGTCTTTAATAAGGATTAAACCGAAAAGACCTACAAAATAAACAATGCCCTAAATGATAAATGTTTCCGTTAGCGAACATTTTAAGAACAACTTAAGCCTACACAATGTGGTTTCACGGATAAAAAAAATTAAAGAATTCGACATTGCGGTTTTTCTGCGGTTTTCAGCTTCCAACAAAATCAACGCGGGAGAAAAATACCGCAAAAATAAATTTAGAAATATTTGATAAGCGGCGAGTTTCAAAACCCTTTGAGAACGCGTTTATTTTGGCAATCATTGATTTTTCTTCGGTTCATTAAATAGCGCAAAAAAAAACATTCGATGTTGATAGAGAGAGTCAGCGTAGAGAACTAATTCAACCCTTTTTTAATCCTCGGAGAGTTGTTTTTTTTTTCAACGGGAAATCCGAAATATTTCGATGCAAGTTTTCCGAAAATAAAATCCGCCGAACGTACAAAATGGCGTCGGCGGCTTTTTTAAATAACAGGTGAGCGATTTTAGATGTTTTAAGAGTAAAAACAAGATCATACAAATTAATGAAAAAATTGGAAATAATTTTGAAAAATTTTTATAAGAAATATTGACACGTGTCGCCTAAGTGGGGAAAATGCTCGGGAAATTTATGATTTTGAGAACCACAGTAAGCAGCTAAAAAGACCCATGATTTTACAGATAGGTCAAATTCTAAGGAGGGGATGAGGAAGGGGGGTTAACATGGTATAATTTTTAAAGTCACATTCAATTGGAAAAAACACGTTTGCAACCACTGAAAAAAAATAATGCAGTGCGCAACTTGAACTGTAGTTTTCTAATACGATTTACACTCGTTTTAAAGGTCAACGCAGAGTTTTATGCAAAAAATGACTGGAATATAATTTGTAGATAATTTTATGAGAAATATTTTCGGTTATTATTAATTTTTTCGTAAATACGTATTTTTCCGCTTATTTGTCGAAATAACAAAATTTTTCAATTCAAGAGAGATCTACATACAGATACATGACTTTCAGCACGTTTACCTACCCCTTCCTCACTTCTCGTTAAAATAGCAACAAATGGCACAAAACAAAAGATAAATTTTACTAATTGACATCAACAATTTAATAGAAACGAGAGTTAAGAAAAATCAAAAGAAAAAATAAAAACATTTTTAATAATTTTTATGAAATTTTCACAATTTATACGAGGTTTTGATTCGAAAAAATTGAGCTAAAAATAATCTAAAATGGTGGAAGGGCATTAAATTTAAAAAATTTAAAATTTGAAGAATTTTTAAAAGGAATAAAGGATTATTGACGAATTTTCGTTGTATAAAGATAATATAGCTCAGTAGAGCACTTTTGAAGATCTTAGAAATATCTGAAGAACTTTCGAGACACCCTTTATTTACCTATTTATTAAAAATTCCATTAATTTGTTCATTCGCGTGGTCCTACCAGTGAAAAAAAATTTTTAAAAAGTTTCTGCAAGTTTACCAACAAAGAAAAAAATGTCCTCGAGGATCACCAAGCGAATTAAACATCGCACGTGACCCCTTCATCTATGAAGATGCAAACAATACACTTTTTCGAGGTAAAAAAAAATAGTTATTGGAATCTTTAAGAACGTAAAATTTGACGAAATATCGAAAACAATTTATCGTTCCGCGCCTCGTATCGTATCACCAATCATCTCCGAAGCTTCACAAACCCAACAATATTTCATAACCACTTGGAAATTCATTTTTCAAAACTCTAAACATTTTCCAAGCCATCGGTCAATCCGCGTCTAACATCGGATTGATAGAATTAACACCGCATAAGCGGAACATTAATCTTTCAAAGTTATGGAAATTCTCAGTTTGGGAGTCTTCACAGACGATAATTTCATTTTCATGTCACCTCAATGAATACCTGTCAGAAGTTGAAAAAGTAATAATTCCTTTAAGAAACTCCATTCGGTGTTCCTCGACGAGTTCACGCTTATTAAACTTTTAAAATCGCGTTTAAACCTTTGTTTTTTTTTCGCCGAATACGCGAGTTCGAGCACATCGACAAAAAAATCCGTAACCGAAGCGACGAGGTTCGAAGCACGCATACCACAACAATTACGTAATCACAGCGCATTACTCGTCTCTCCGGCAAACAAAACGACTAAGTCAATTACTAACTTTCGTTACATCCGATATCGAATCATTTACACCCGAAAAAGCCACCATAATGTCATTTAAATCGTTCCACGTTTCGCCTGTTTTAAATGACTACTGCAAATAGTAATACTCAGGTAGCATCGTACGCTTTACCTAGTAATTACCGCACCGTCGCCGCGTCCCAACCAAACCTTCTGTTGGCAAACGTGTTGAATTTCCCGTACGTCGACAAGAAACCAGCCGAATTTACGTACCACTTCAACATTGCGGTTTTACGGTTAGTTCCATCGCAAATCTTCGTCGATACCCGTTTACATTTAATTCGCCGTACCGGATTTACAATAACGTTACGTTTAAGAAAATTAAACATCATTGAAAAAACGCCTTCGATATTGACAACAAATGAATTGCAATTTTACTTACAGAATTCCTATCCAAAGTGACCGTTTTGATGATAATGTTATTGAATCTCCATTCATAAATCTCGACGAAGTCGTTTTTCTTTATAACCGCGTAACAGCTAAAAGACGCTTCTTCTCCTGGAGAAATCGTTACGTCCGAGGGTTCGTGGGTGAACTTTATCGGGTTCTCGATTTCGTTTATTACAATGCCAGGTTTTTCTGAATCGGCTGTAAAACAAAAAATGAAAATTTTCGTTATTATTGCAATTTTAATTCAATCTTTTTTATTTCAACAGTAATTTTCAGGTGGAAAGAAATCTAATTAAAGTTATTTCATATTTGTGCGCAATGTACAGTAATGACGTCATCAGAATTTTTCTCAAAAAAAAATTACACTTTAGAAAACACCGTTTGCTGGAAAAAATCAATTTATTACAAAAACAACTTTATAACTACACATTTTTATAGCACATAAGGTTGTTTTTGAAAATAGAAAAGAAAAAAATTATCACAAGTAAAAACAACCTTATCTTTATATATATTCTTATAGCACATAAGATTGTTTTTGAAAATAGAAAAGAAAAAGATTATCACAAGTAAAAACAACCTTATCTTTATATATTTCGTATACACTTAAGGCGGTTTATAAATATGCAATCATAAAATCACATCAAAGGCACGAAAATTCCATGAACGGCTTTATTAAATATTACAAAAAAATGTCACATAAATATGTCGATTTTTTTATGGTGAAAAAAATGGCAATACTTCATTTTAACAAATTTTTATAAACAAAGGTATTGAAAAAAATTTAAAAAAAAGTAAACTCGTTGGAATTCATGCGAATATACGAAAATATATTTTTAAAAAAAGGTTCACAATATGGTAGATTGAAGCATTGGCACATACACCCCCCTCCCCCCAGATTATTTAATATTTCTCATATGCTTAAATAGTTTTCAAAATTACAAAAAAACAAAACAAAACAGAAAATGAAAATATCCCAAAAACCAGATTATCATGATGTACTTTTCATATATCTAACGTGGTTTTTAAAACTACTACGAAAAAAACTACAAAATATAAAACTTGAGAAGAAATTTCAAAAATTGTGTATTGCCCATAGCAAAACATCGATTGAAAAAAAATAAATTAAACGAAAAAAAAATTGAAGCACATCATTTCAGACTAATATGCATAAAATTATTACATCAAAACAAAAATTCACAAAAAAAATCTCCAAAAAATTGTCCTCCTCACACAATTCAACCCCCTCCACATTTAACCCCTTCCTCACCCCAAAAGAACATAATTAAATTTCCCATTCGGCTTCCGAAACACCTCATAATAAAATTCAAATTACACGCCTACATAAAAATCGACAACTCTGTTTCCATATTAAACACGAAAATCCTTTTAAAAAGAGAAAAAAATTCGCCAAAAAAATACTCCGTTTAAAATGGTAAAATACATTTGCAGAAAATTAGGCGCCATTAAGCCTAAAAGGAAGATCAACGACATTTGGAAGTTGGAACCGAGCGAAATCTACCCTTCGTTTATGGCCAACTATACCATCAAGAATTACGACACTTTTGCCTATATTTTCCACATAATTATATCGCCATCGCAGTATACAAGAGTTAGCTGATACCAACAGGAGGCTGTGTACGATGTACTGTATTTCCAAATTCGCGCGCTTTTCGCAAATTTCCACGGGAATTTAATTGCTTTCGGAGACCGCATACGCTGGTTTTATCAGCTCGCCAGCCATGCTGGATCTTGCCCTGGATATTTTTCTACAACCTAATTTTTTCACGAATTGGAAAATACCGTCGTTTTCGTTATTTAAAAAGAATCTCAAATCGTCTGATAAACGAATTGCGGGAAAATTAAAGAAAAAATACTTTGCTTTTCGTCGTCGCGTTATTTCCTGTAAAGGTGCTCGTAACCTTTTTTTTCATCGTGGTGTCGTTAAGCTCTTTCTTCTTCGTCGTTTCTTCGTCGAATACCTCACTTATTTTTTGTGACAATTTTCCAATCTATTTAAAATTCCTACGCATCTTAAAAAAATCCTAGGCTTTTATTTCATTAAATTCTAAACATCTCCAAAGAAATTTCCACCCTTAAAATACCATCTTACAAAAAAGCAAACAACCAAGTTATTAAATATAAATATCTCCTATATCGTTTGAAAAAAAATGGCGTAGGAAATTAGGAATCCCGTGATTTGTGTTTCAGCATCAAAAACGCTCTTTGGAACTCTTCAATAAGAAACCGCCTACTGTTAAAATCGCGAGCTTCAAATTCCAAAAATTTTTCCAGCCGTTTATTTTAAAAAGCTTCGGGTTTCCAAAGATTCGAATTTTAATTTCCTTTCAACACGCCTCTCGTTTTATGAGATACGAGAAACACTTTTTTCGAGAGTATTCGCATTTTAATTTCCATTTTACAGTTTTCACTTTTTTTTTTAATATCGCGATAAGCGTATTATTACCCTACACCGGTGTCTTTTCGCTTGTTGAAAATTTTTAATGAAAATTCGTGACTTCTCTGTTATTCTTGCTTTTATTACAGCATCGTTTGTTGTTTCTTTTTAACGTTTTTCTTTTCCAAACAGGGAAAACGCGTTAATTTTTTCTTCTTCGTAAATGATCCAAAAGCGAGAAGGGTATAACGTTATTTAAACATTTTAAAGTCGGGTCGAAAAAAAAGAAAAATTTAAACGAGTTGCGAATTTATTCGGAAAATGTAATTTTTCATTCCTTCGAGAAATTTTTCCTTCCGTGGACGAAAGAAGCATTTGAACGAGAATCGTAAAAGTTCCTTTTTTCGCCTTTATTTCGCAATCGAATCATGATACGAAATTCATTCGATTTTCGACTAAAAAGGAAAAGATATAATCAAATTGGGATAATTTCTATATCAATGAAAAATTTTCTTATCGAAAAATATGAAATAATTTTTGCAAGTTCGTCATTATTTTCACCTTTGAATTTCAATATAGTCAATTTCTTCACGACGAGATTAATTCACCCGGAAGGTAAGATTACAATTTGAAAGAAGACTTCGTCTATGTTTTTCCGACAGAAATCGTGAGAGGGGGAGGGGTGGTTTGCTATAAATTCGTTGATTATTTGGTTCGTCAAAATCTCTATGAAATTTTTTTCCATCAAATCATAATTCAACAGGAACGTAGTGATGGAGAAGAAAATCAATTGAAATAATTTATATTTGTGTACATTGATGACGTCATTGATGGATTTTTTTATTTGTAGGTTTATTGAACCAATGCAATTTATAAATACGGTATTTTTGATTAATTAAAAAATTTATTCGAATGAATTAAATATGTATAATGGATTATTAGCAACCACAAGGAACCAAAGAAGGTGGAATACAAATAATTGTTTCCCGGGGGCAATAATATCATGGAACAATTGAAACATGGAAATTTGAATTTTTCAGTGTTCAAGTATTCGTTGAGTTTTTCACTCGATGTTTCTTATACGAGGTTTCCCCACCCCTCACTTCCCCTCCAATGACGTCTAATTTTCAAGTAAGTAGACTATGATTGATACCTGAACGCAAGTACTTGAATAAATGACTGAAAAATTCGCAAAAAATCTGTAAATCGACGTCATTTAGACTAAAAAGCAAAATTCACTGATCCAATTGATATCTAAACGAATTCCAAAATTCTTTTCAACATCCCCTCCCTTTTTTCCACATAGATACATCGTATAAAATAAGTTCGATGTTTATCACCTGCGATATCAACGAGATCTCGATATTCGCAGATTTTACACGACACAATCAACAATTTCAGTCACACCTTCGTCGTTTAATCTCGTATTTAGCCCCTCTCTGGACATCTTCAGCTTCCAGCTTCCAAAATAATTCTAAACTAGCAATAAAGCGATAAAATCAACGTATCTTTATTATCCGACAATAAACCAGAATCATTTTATTATCGACTCGTGATCGGATCGTAAATCGAACCATCAAAAATGAAATTTCCATTCATCGCAACGCCCATTTGAACACGTTTAATTAAGATTCTCCGTCGTTCGGCAAAACAAAAACAAAAAACTCCGCGATATCGCGACAATTACCGTACATTTGGTCAATTTTTCATCGCGAGTCATCAACCATAATACGTTTTTCAAGTTCAACGTACACATTTTTAAATAAACACATGATACGAAAAAAGAATAAAAAATTTTACACCGATGTATAAAATTAGTCCGAGTTCAATTCGGTGTCAATAAAACAATACACGTGTTTTAGTTTTTTGTTTTTTTTTTTTTATTTTCACATCGCGTGACAAAACTTATAAACTACCTTTTTTTTTCACTTCTTCGTCGTGTGTATCCGGCGTATACCAAAGGTATTTCGCGTATTTTTTTCTCTTAATAACAAATTAAAAAAATTTATTTAACGGATTCGATTAGACGATAAGATTTTTGTAAATTAAAATACCATTTTTTCCAACCCAACATTGAATGCATAAACTGAAAAAAATTTCCATAAAATAGAACATTCGATTTTGACTGTGCGAAAGTTATTTCCCACGAATAATCAACTTCTCCACCCGCTTTTACCTCGTTGAATACACACGATCGAAAAATATAATTTTTTCGCATTATGTATTTTTCAATTTTCGCTCGAGCAAAAAGCAAAGTACAATGACCTAACATCACAACGCGGCGCAATCGTTGAGCCGGCTTTAAAAACGAGAAAAAAATAAACCCTGTCCCCAAAAATGCTATTACGGAAGTTTCACGTAATTTATCGATCGCCAGCGCGCTACAAAGCCTCCTACCCTTTGAATACGGCAACCATCTTCATTTACTGCGTCTTAGGCTGAATAGGCAGCGACGCGTTTAATCCCGAGCGCAATTTTTCCTTCTTTCGTTATACGCAGTTGCGCCGCAGTACCATTTACATATATGAAAATTCCCGCTCGTATAAATCCTCCTAGCCCCCTCTCCTCAGCCCGAAATAATGAAAAAATCACCAATCTCGCTCCTCGTTAACGGTAATAAACCATGATAATTTCTGGTTAACGCTTCTTTATAAATATGTTCTTTGCTTCTGCAACACGTCGACAAATCTTGTATTTTTACATTGCGCATATGAAAAAATCGCGTCAGTCGACACAAATTCACCATAATTGCTCTCGCTCAACCGGCGCGCGACTTGTCACACTTCGGACACGATGTACAAAAAACAAGCGGAAATTTTTCCCAAACAATGCGGGTCGTAAGAAAAAAATTTCGCGCACGATCGTTTTTACGGGCACAGCACGTAACTCTCATCCTCGGAGTCTGCAACGTAATTACCGCCAGTACGCTTACCGCAATGATATTTCTAAGCGGGCCATTAATTGGTTACCGTTTAACCATCGTCAGGTTTATCTTTAACGAGATCCCGTTTTCTAGTTTTTTTTTCGCCCATAAACACGTGTGCCAAATATAAATAACATTTCGTAAATATTTTTTTTTTACTAATATCGGCCACACCGGTATATTCGCGTATTTCCGTAATAACCATCGAGGTTTTATTTACCCAAACTTCCCTGCAGTTATGATGTTTTAATCAAATTTTTAATTAATTTATTTCGCTTAATTACTCGCCCAACCGACGTGCTCGCAACAAGTGCATGGTATTCTTGTACTTCAAAACACCATACACGGTTTTCGCTCTCTTCATTAAAATCCATCGATCATTGATACAATTGCGAAACTTCATTGCAACTGGATATTACATAATTAATAGGCCAATACGAGCACTTTGATGAAGAGAGAGGCGAGGAGGGAGAAGTGATTTTTTTTACAAGGGATATGCAACAGAATTACGACAATATTTAATTCAAGAGTGAAAAAAAAATAGATAAAGAGTACGAGAAATTATCAAAAATTTTTTGGTTACAATTTGACTTGCTCAAATACTCAAAATATTGACCTAATTCCCTCGCTACCAACGCGTGACTTCTTCGAATGAGCCAATTTCGTTAATTTCTTTTGTAAAATTGGTCATAAATTTGAAAAAATGTTTATTTATGACGCTTATCAACTCGTTGGTTCAAAAGCTCCTTCTTTTTGACTGATTTGACTCCTTTTTAAACATTTAATTGAGCAACATGAGTTCCAAAAATCCTCAAGATATGTATATTTCCAGAACAGTATCGCTTGATGAACGATGACTAAGATGGGGTGGGGGAGAGGGGAAGTAACAACGCCCCAGAATGAAAATTACAGGTATAAATCTACAATCGAGAAAGTGAAAAAAGAGGTATAGAGTTATGAGGAATTCACAGAGAAGAATTTCCTGTTTCACTTTCATTGGGTTTAATTGGACTATTTCCAGGCATTTTTTTCTTTCGAAAATTTTCAGAAAATATTTGAAAAATTCCAGATACGGCTTTCTTTGGAAATTTCGCGAATTTTCCGAAAATCGCAGAGATTGATGAAATTCTTGTTCGTAGATTAAAAAAAAAAACCTCGACATAGGACAATTTTCTCTGATTTCGCCATTAATTAAAAATACCTCCGAAAGAAAAAAATCTAGAAAAAACTTGGATGAAATGAGTATCAATTTTTCGTTAGATTTTTCAAATTGCTATTAACTCAACCGAACAAGAATACAACCTTCAACGCAAGAACATAAGTTTTCGGTGCGTAACAGATCGATAACATTTTTTTTCGAATTTGGCTCGGCCGAACGAAGTAGGAAAATTTAGCCAAAAAGTTCATTTTTATTAAAAATATTGATTTAAATCATAAGAAAAATTCTACTCTCCAAATTACGTAAATATATTTTTGGTACATATGCAGAATTTTTTGTTTAATTAAAAAAAATTATTATTTTTTTGTCATAATTAATTCACCCACTAATCCAGTAATTCTGGCGATAAGAAAAAAGTGCCAAAACAAAAAGTGGTTATACGTGGTGTCCAATAAAACCCTAAGAATTGGAAATTTCGTTAAAATGTCTCAATTGGATAGTAAATTTATTTCTTAATGTTCCCTGGGCGACACATATAAAACCTTAAGTGAAATTTCGCGTTAGAATTTTTTCTAAAGATATCATAGGCGTTTCATCTCCTTAATCAGCATTTTTCCTTTAAATTTTACGACAGGCCATATCGACAAACGGAACGATAAATTATTAAATTAAAATTCAATTTACGCGGAGTAAGCTAAGGACAAATTTTACGGTTCGTCGATTCGATGGACGCCTATGTTTCAATGATAATAGGTCAAGTGGGTTTTTTTCTTGCTGGCATATATGGTATAACCTGCAGAAAAAGCCTATAAGCGTATCTTCGTGTATTTTGGAGTACTATGGTATTTTTGCAAATGGCAACATTGACGGTTAATGTGAAAGAGCCGTGTTGCGTACAACATCGGCGCCATCAGAAAATAAACGAGTACGTAAAATTTCCGTTCATTGAGGATCTCGTGCCTATGTGGTGCAATAGCCTACAACGCGTTTCCGCCTTCCCGGAAGAAAACCAAGTACCAGTTCTTGTTTTCCTTCATTTTCCGCGTGAAAAATTCGCTTTCCTTTTGCATCCGGAAAAAAATTTTCACCGCGGTAGTTACCGCCGGTGATGGATTGTAATGTAGTTCAGCTGGAATGTTTAAGTGAAATTTATTACGCTCAGATGATGTTATTTATTACCCTAAATCGTACACACAAAAAGGCGGTTTACTTGCTCGTAACTAGTTTTTCTTACTTTTTTCACCATATCTCGTTTCAATTCCACCGATATATTTTTTCGACAAAAGAAAGAAAATTCGACGTGAATTCGCAGAATTTCACGAAGCCTTCGACCTCATTTTAATTCATCCGATCGCCTACGCCGTACCCGAAATTACTCGAAAATTGCAAGAATTTCCGTGAAATACCCACATCAGCTTGGCAATTAGTAATCTCGAGTTCGCTAACACTTCTTTGATTTTTCAACGGGCTTTGTTTCTTTGTGGCCTAAGCTATTTCTTAAGTAATTCGAACACAATGGCGTAATTAGGAAATACACGCTCGAGGAGTTTTGAAATTCACCCTTTTTTGTCCATACCTCTCTCTTTTCTTCCGAAACCTTCCTATGATCGATGTTCAATAAATTACACGTCCTTTTCGTTTCGATTATGAATATTCAAGTTGAAATATCGATAAGGAAAAATTCCCGAAAATTCAAGACGATCAAGTTCTGGATTTTTTTCGGATTTATTAATTACGTTTTTAGGTAATTTTTCAAAATAGCAAAATTTAATAAAATTACATTTTTACGAATTTTTTCAATTAATTTTTTTTCAACTAGCGAAATTCTCGCTTCAACTTATCTATAATTTTCACAAATTTAACAATTTAAAAAAATTAATCGTCAAAATTTGTTGGTAATTTTACCAAAAAAAATAATTTTTAGCAATTTAGTCAATAATTTTGAAATTTTTACGATTATTCAGAGGTTGCATAAATTTACTACAATGACACATCACGTTTACTTGGAAAAATTTGGCATAAAAAAAGAGAGGAAAGTACATAGGGGGTGATCTGACCTGAAATTTCCTCTCGTCGGTACATCAATGGTCTAGGATTTTTGTGCGATAAAAAATGAAATTATGCATATGAAATATGGGCTTTAAAAAGTTAAAATATGCAAAAATATGCGCTATAAAGTTGTAAGTATGCATAACTGCTAAAAACCACATCAAAATAAAAATGAAATCGCTAAATTTTTCAGGCGTGTAAATAAAACAACATCAATTCGTTAATTTGATCGCGGAGACTTGAAAAACTTAAAAAATTTGAGAACTAGGTATACTTTTTTTTTATTTGAAAACTTAACGATGCGGAAGAATTGAAAAGTTTCGAGAGACTATTTTCGAAATAAGGAAAATCTATAATTTTTAACAAAATATAAATATTCTTTTTTTGGTCATTTTTTCACAACAAAATACGTTTTTTGATTTGTTTAAAGAAAAATGTACCAAAATAAGCCGAAGTTTTAATTCTTGGAAATCCATTTTTCCAAGTTTAATTTAAAATATTCTATCTATATTTATTATAATAAAAAATATTTCACAAAATAAACCAAAATTTTACGATATTTTAAAAATATTGTGTAAAACTTGGGAGAGGATGATCAAAATAAATAAAATGATTTCTTTCGGCTTTTTTGTCCAATTTTACCCCATCTAAACTGATATAAAAATCTAAAAATACTATTTTTCTCGGGGTAAAATAAAACAAAAAAATCAGTAAAAATTTTGTAGCATTTTCACAAACCAAAAAAAAAACTGATAAAAATTACCCCTACGCTTTTTCATAAATTTTCTTCAAAAATTGTAAAAGCTACTTTTCTCGCAAAAATAACTTCATTTATTGACCCTTCTTGATATCTAGAATCTGATTGAAATCCTTCTCCAATACTCTTCTTATCCTTAATCAAATCACCTAATACTTTATTTAAATGATTTGGAAAAATCCAAGTACCTTTTATAAGCCTTTAAAAAACATCCAAAATTATCGAAAAAGACCACCTTTTCAAGATATAAATCTTCAAAAAAAACGACCATCTTTCCGATACGTATCGTAAACGTTGATTCATTCTGGTATAATTTTTTTCTTCAACTCGAAAAATATACCGGATTATTCAAACGCGTCAAACTAGTTCGATATTTCGGCAAATTATTTCAAAAAAAAACGCGAACCTAGGAAAAATAACGATATGTCGAATTCATCCTCATCAAGTTCAATTTAGCTTTGATTTTCGATGACTTTTTTCCTTGTTAAAAGTCAAAAGAACCATTCATTCGACCTCGTTTCCAGCGAAAAAAAGGAATCCCACACACAGAATTTCGCGAGCTTTTCCAAGTACAACTTGAAATTATTTATCGTTGGCGTAGTTTCTGCGAGAGCAAACGAAACAGATATCAAAACAGCCTTTACCGTTGAAGCGAAAATTTAACGAGCAATTTTCAGCGACGAATTTCAAAATGTCAAAGCCTGAATCGTTACGACACCCGTCACAGGAAGGTATTTAAATTCAAAGATAACCATTTCGCAGTATCTTTGCATAAAAAATAATCTATTCATTCGCCGCCAAAGTACGATGTATCGTTAATTCTACCAGGAAATGATATCGTAATCATCGCGGCATTTCCAATGAATCGCCATTATCGATAAATTCGCTCATATCAGCGAAACCACGAGATAATATTGTTTTGGTAGAGATTTCGCTGGCTCGCGAATTTTTCCAACGAAAAAATTCTCCTTGTTTAAACACGCCGTTGATAAGGTTTATCGAACCGTCGCCACGTTCAGCTTAGGTATTAAAATTCTTATACCGAAATAGGGTTCCTTAACAGAGCCTCTTTAAAAATCGCCACCCTTCGAAATGTTCTTCCATATAGGGCACCGAATTCCCTCCTATACGAGTTTTTATTGTCGAAACCATTTTGAAAGCGGCGAGGGCAGCGACGAAATACGATTATTAAAAAAATAAGTACGCTTATTTACGTTATGTTGCACAATCGCCTTTTTCTCGCAGATGTATACTTGTTTGATAGCCGGTCTTTTAAACCCCCACCATTTCTTCATCTACTTTTCATTAATACTACGTACTAAACTTGGCGTCTTATTAAAATGACGCTAATTAACCTCAAATCTTTTTCCTTCTTTAGTTACTCCATCAATCGGAAAAACTCGTAATCTAACGTAGTCCGTCGACGAATACACCGAAACTTTAATTACACGAACCGACTCCGGAGTAAATTTATTTCGAATTTGCAACTTTTACGATAATGTATTTGAATATGTACTACGTGATATGCAACTTAAAATATCCCTATAGAAACACACCGAGATGGATTATTAATTGTAAAATAAACTTACATTAATTTTTTCATCCAAGTCGACTAAAATGAAACGCGTTAAAAAGAAAGTTTATAGCTTAGCACAATTAGGGTTTTTTACGAGCTTTCGTTAAGCTTCACGCCGATGTTTAACCGGATTAAAAATTCGAACGGAGAAAAGCTATGCAAAAGCTCGAGAATTGTTTGATCAAGTCGAATACTCCTTTAAGCTTACATCGACTAACAGTGGCCTACTTTTACCAGGTAAACAAATATTTCAAAGAGCACGAAACATCCGAAGGATTTCTTTAAATATCCGATCGGCGTAGGTAGAGATTGCTTTCATTGGTTACTTTGATAAGTTGATATTCTCAAGTGTGGGCGCACCTTCGAAACGAATCGGAGCAAAAGGCGGGCTCAAATTTTACGACGTTTCATCTTTGGAAAACTGAAAATGGGCGCGTTAACGTCTATCAACGATGAAATTAATTTCCAACATGAAATTTCGTTTATTTTCGTAACATCAAAATAGCCTATCGACTTTTTCAAACCTTCGGCGTAAAAATTCTAACGACGTGTAAACATTTTCGACATTTGCGAGCCCCGTGGAATCAAAATAATTGGAATTTTCTACGCAATTGGCAACCACGACATGTCACGAGTTGGAAATTTCGAACCAAATTCGACAACCATTTTTCCAAAACAACTCCGTGGTCGTATAATCATCGAGAAAAACGGCGTCGTGGAGACGCGTACGACAGCATAATTTATCCTCTCGATTTCATCGAGGAGGAAAGGGCACGATATGGTGGAGATTTACACCAAGTATCATTTTGTAACCCTCTTCCTCGAGTCGTTAGGGGCAAAAAAACGAGTCCGTAAGAAAAATTACTTTTTAAAAAGAATTTTCAATGACCATTAAATTTCTGTATATCTTAAATATCGCGCGTATTTCCATGTGCATCTTTCGTCTTAAGTCTTCGCTCATTTCCCCTCGCTTATCTTTTATATCGCGAAAAAAACACATTTTTCATCATCGTTCGTTTCTGATATTTCGAAAATTCCAGTTTTATTTTGAGGCTCGAAACGAAATTCATGTTTGGGCTCGTAACGACTTTTTTCTTCTACCGGATTACGCGATCGTTCTTTAAACAGCAAATTTTTTAGTGGAAAATCCAAATTATTTTCAAATTGATTTTTTTCGTTTTGATTTAAACGGATTTCGACATTGATTATCTCAATTTAAAGGAATTATTATTATACGCGTATTATTATGTACGTAAAGTGATTCGGATTTTTATATTGATTATTTTAATTATATCCACGATATTTCGATTTCGATGTTTCGATTTTGATACTTCAACTTTGACGCTTCAGTTTTGATATTTCAATTCAGACATTTGGATTTCCATATTTTTGAATTCTATTTCAATATTTCGACGTTTCGTTTTGGATTTTTGGTTTCCATTCTTTCATTCTGACACATCGATTTCAATTTTTTGATTTCAATGATTCGATTACGATATTTCAACATTTCGATTTTGATTTTTTACTTCGACATCGATATTTCAGTAATATTTTCGATATCTCGATTTTAGAATTTTGGTTGCGGTATTTCTATTTTGATATGTCGATTTTAATATTTCGACTTTGATAATTCAATTTCGATATTTCGATTTCGATATTTCAATATTTCGATTTCGATGTCGATACCGATATTTCAGTGATATTTTCGATATCTCGATTTTGAAATTTTGGTTCAGTATTTCCATTCTGACATATCGATTTTAATACTTCGTCTTCGATAATTCAATTTCGAATTCGATGTTTCGATTCACCTGCTTCGATTTAGATATTTTCAATTTCGATATTTCGATACTTAGATGTTTCGATTTTGTCGTTTCCATATTAGGTTTAAATTTTTCATTTTTAATAAATTGATTTCAATAATTCTGGTTTGGACCTTTGATTTCAATATTTCGACTTCGATGTTTCAATTTCGACATTTCAATATTTCGATGGTATAATTTTGAAGTTTCAATTCACATGTAATTCAATTTCGAAATTTTTAATTTTGACCTTTCATTAACATTTTTTTCCATCTTGATACATCGATTTCAAAATTTTGATTTTGGTGTTTCACCTTCAATCTTCCAGTTTTGATTACGATACTTCAATTAAAAAATTATATTTCTGATGGTTCAAGTTGAAACATCATTATTCTGAATTCAATTGATATAGATTTCTAGTTTTCTCACTTCACTTCGATTATTACACTTGAAAGTATCGCTTCGGTAAAGAACCTCGAAATCCACGAATTTTTTTCAATTTACCATTGTACTCGAATTTTTTCAATAATTTCATCTTTTATTATTCCCTTGCCTCGCAACCGTTCTAAAACCTTTTCAAACAAACTACGTCGAAAAAACTTCAAATCAGGTAATTCTTCAATAACACTGAGCTTTCAAAATAATTACCTCAATGCCTATCGGAAACTTTACCTATCACTTAAATCAGCCGAAAAAGAGATAAATCATCAGGCGTATACACATGACCAATTCACATACCGTTAAATTACCCCAAGAAGCTCTCACTGGCGCACATACTCACACCTTGGACGATAAATTTTCCTCGGCAAAATAAAAAACCCTCAAATAAATCATACTCGTTTATCATAAATCATACTCCAGACTTGGTTCAAATTTTGAGACACGCTAGAAACACGTAAAAAACGTTTCGTATTTATTAAAAAATTAATTTTTCAAGATCACTTAAATTTCGAAAAAAAAACAAACCACACGCAGCAAAAAAGAAAATCAAATATTAAGAAAAAGATACATTTTCCTTCTGTTTCTGACACATCACATCATACTCTCGACTTCCTTATATACACCGCATCGCATGTAAAATTAATTCACTATATTACATAGCTCGACTCCATCTAGGAAATTGTTGCTGGTACACGATACCCGGAGTACAAAGAGCGGAGCGAGAGAGAAAAAAAGCGATCGTTTAGTTCACGGTATACAAGTCATTCTACATAATTTGCTCGTGTTCATTTACACCAGCGGGATATCGTAATAAAACAAT
Organism: Maconellicoccus hirsutus; assembly: GCA_003261595.1. NCBI lineage: Eukaryota > Metazoa > Arthropoda > Insecta > Hemiptera > Pseudococcidae > Maconellicoccus > Maconellicoccus hirsutus. Next base: position 4,359 of record QBDW01000602.1, on the reverse strand, counting down.
ACTCGAGTAGTCGAAAAACACCGCATACCGAAAATTAACATCGTAAGTTTCACGAAAATGAAAATTTTTCGCTACCACTTCACACCCGACAGGAAAATAAACACCAAAAGCTCACGTGCTGCGAGAGCGAAATTTTTGCACCAAGGCTACTTTGCGGGCGAAAAGGTTTTTAAAACGGTTCTCGGGTTTCTAATAAACATCACTATATACAGGCGAAGATACGCTCACAACCATGAAAACATTACCATGAATCTTCGTTAATAAATAGAAAACTCCTCTGCAGCTTTCGTACATGTCCGACAAGGCGCTAAAATGCATATCGCAGGCCCAAAACTTCGCCATATTTCCAAACACCTCGCGATACACCATCTTTCGCCAACTTTGCATTCCTCTCGCTTCTCGTTTAATACAAACACACCACACGCGTCGCGTATCCTTAAAACGCCATCGAATTTTCGTTTCTAATTAAATTACAAATTGTTAAAATTTTCCACAAACCGCCACCGTTAATAAATCCTCAATTTATCAACTCAGCCGAGCGTAAATTTCGCGCAACTAAATTTTTCTTCGTTTTTATCACGATACCCGAAAACGTTTTCTTTAACTGCCCGCCACGCTCGAATTTACCCCAACAATATCCCATAAATAAACCGAGGATAGTATTTCCAATTAGAAAGACCGTACCCTGAAAAAATTAATTACACCAGCATTCACGAATTTTATATATACTTCGCAATATAGTATAATAGAACCATCCTGGCCGCTATTTTTTTCTATACATATTTACACACTGTCGTATATACACTCACACACACACATATGCTACACCCAATCGTAATTAGTTTTACGTTAATTGGAATACCACGGGGATGCTAAACGTTAAAAATCTATTCTCCGTTCGCAACAGTGGCGACCTTTTCGGCGACTTGTCATTTCAAAATACACATTTCGCGACTATTTCCACCACCACATGTCAAAACTAAACCAGTTTAATTGATGGCGGAATAAAAACACTTTTGTTGAGGTCAGTTCGAACTTGTGGAAAAAGAATATTTTCCTGCTAAATCACCACGAATTACTAATTACTATCAACCAATTCCAAGTCTTTGGAATCTCCAGTTTCATTGGAAGATTTGAAAAATTTAGAAATTATGAACGTTGGTAAGTTCATTGAACTCGACATTAGCTCAAAAAAAACTCATGAATAATTGGAAATTAGACAGGGTATCTAACAGGTAGTGAAAGTAATGAGAAAAAGTAGTGAATTTTTTCAAAAAGTAATTCAAGAATAAAAACACCCGAAGATACGAAACACGTGTTTTTGAAAAAATTACACAAAAATTACCCATTTTTGATACTCGAAATTCGCTTGAAATAAGGTGAATTCACGAACGGACCAAAAGACGGGGCAGGGGGGTCATTATTTTTCAAAACGTCAACCAAAAAAACACTCTTACCAACTCACCACCTCAATTCCAAGCCCACTCGACTCAATCGTCAAGGGAAACATCTCGCAAAAAAATCACACGAGCGCAAATCTCATCCTCCACTGATCCCATCACCTCCACAAACCTCAACATCGCACCACTCGATATCCCCCCACACCCCATCTCGTCTCCGATGACCATACCAAGGATTTTAATCACGGTAACGCCGCACTAATACACATCCAAACCACAAAACTTACTCAACTTCGGGATACACGTAAAGTATCACAATGCCAAGGAAATCCACCACACGCCATTCCGCCGACAAATCGCGACAGCCACACAAAAGGGATAAATGGCTGCAGTCGTAACGTTTACGTATCCTATACCGAGCGTCCATCACAGTAATGAAGAATATATGCGAACAGACCGCATTCGAATTTTGTAATTTACTCGAAAACTTTTACCATTAAAAACTATATACTTTAATGTCTCGTGACAAATTTACTTTACTTTTTCTTTCTACAATATGTAAACGATATGTTTTATTTATTTAACATCCAGCTCTTCTCGTTTCAGCTAGTTCAATTTTTGAAGAAAAAAAAAAGGAGGGAAAAAACCAGAGAATTAATTCGTAATACTATACAAAGTTCGGAAATAATTATCGGCTTTAGAAAAGTCTTTCGAAACTTGACAAGCATACGCCTCCGGAATAAAAACCATCATCGATTTTCCTTCCACGAGTTGAAAATTTTTCGCACCGTCCAATAAAACACGTTACAATACCTCCGAGAATTTCCACCGAATAAATTAAAAATCAAACAAAAACATCCTTAAATATTTAATTATCCTCTTGAAAAAACTCCATTCGGAATCAGAGAAAAAAAAAAACGAATAAATCCAAAATTGGAAAATAACCTTGAAACGCCATTTTAATTTTCGACCATATCCCATTTTAAATTTAAAACACCGCCGAATAAAATTAACATCGAAGTGGAAAATCTTTCGCTTCGATGTTCGGCATATTGACGAATTTTTCCCAACAGAGAATGCACGCGTTCATCCGCCCGATTTCTAAAACCTCCCCACAAAACTTCTCGGCGTAAACGCCCAGCCCATGAACATTTACAATGGCTGAAAAATGAAAAGCACGAGTTTTCGTGTAATGAGTATATACGCTATACGAAATCCCAACGAAAACAGCCTGACGTCATCGACCCGTAATTCAACGCACCCGAGTACGTTCTCCGTACAAAGACCTGACCTAGTATTTTTTTAAAATGCGTAAAAACCAAAACACCGTACGGCCAATTTCCAACGTTTCCAATGGAAATATACAGGCGCGACTATGGATTTTTTCCTTTTTCCTCTTTTTTTTTCGCTTTCTTTTTCTTCTCTCGAGCGACGCTATCGTCGAGTGTTCTCCGGCTCGATGAAATTTCGCCTTATTTTCCAAAAGCATTATGGAGCAAAATCGACGAATGTCTAAAGTAACGATTTTTTTACCCAGAATTTTACCATAGAGATTTTTGATTCTTTTTTTCTTTTTTTAATAATTTTAGTCACGTAAGATTGACGTGCTTTTATTATATCATTTCCTTTTTCTACTTTGCGAGCCCTGGAATTGAATTTTCTTACGGCTGAAAAATTTTTCAAATTATTTTCACAATGAACTTTTTCAACAATTGAAAGCCTTTTTTCATTTTTCCCCTTATTTTTCGATGCAATTTGTTGGCAAGTTGTAAATGGGCATTTGACGTTTGTAATTTTAAATTTAATTTTCTAGGGTAGTTTGCGGTTTTGGAATTCAAAATAACATCGTTCAATTAACCATCACATCATGGACCAAATTTTAGGTAAAAATTTATTTTTCACAAGATATCTAACGGATTTTTTTTTTGAAAAATCATTATTTTTTCGCCAAATTTTCAAAAACCTCTCAACTGGACCTCTCCTCCCCCTCCCCTCCATCAACGAGGTCAAATTTCAGATTAAAAGAAAATCTGTGTTAAAAAAAATCAAACATTAACAAAAACATGAAAATAAAATTATAAAAAATAATTAAATAAAATGTAAATATGACGTCATCGTAAAAAATTGCTAACCATTTATTGAAAATGTAGACTTTTATAACTATAATTGTTTCAAAAATATTTCGTGTTTTCGGGTTTTTTAATTTTTGCACTACTTTTTGATAAAATTCACCACTTTTTCACTACTTTCATTATTTTCACTACGATTAGATACCATGTTTTATAAATGCTGAAACAAAGCCAAAACAAATATTTTTTGAAATTACCAATGAATTTTATAAGATGTGAAAATCAAAAGATAAAAAAATTAGTCGAGACGAATGGAATAAAAAAGCTCAATTTTCACATAATTCGTAAAAGTTTAGCAGTACAACAGAAAAAAAAAAACAAAAATTATGTTCATTAAAAAAACATGCGTTGATAAAAAAAAATATCTATATTAAATTTTGAAAACCCCGAAGAAAACCTCAAAAGAAATTCTTTCTGATTCAGACGATCTTTTAAAAATTCAAGAACCGGTTTGAAACCCAAAAAAATATTGAATGTTAAATATTATTGTCGAAATGCCGACGTCAAAATTGAAAAAACTCAATTTTGATGTAATTTCTAGTGAGATTTTTAAAATTAAAGGCAAAAGAGTAGTTCCGAACTGAATTATTTCAATAACTAGAATTAAAAACCTCAAAATGATAACGAAAAAATTTTCAACTTTAATCTTTCACGCAAAAATTTTATTAGACTTAAAATTGGACATTGTAAATTTTCTCACCAATATCTATTATCCAATCAAAATCGCCCTATATGTCCAAATTGTAATTGTTTTATGATTGTTAATCGTATTATTTTTGTTTGTCCTAAATTCACCTTTTGGCGTAATTTTTTCAAAATTAACAATACTG